>JANIJG010004956.1:8971-43120 GCA_024611175.1 Megaceryle torquata | reverse complement strand
GGAGGGAATTAATTTTGAACAAAAAAAAAAAAAAAAAAAAAAAAAAAAGAAAAAAAAAGAGAGAGAGAGCTGGAAAACCTAATTCAGTGGGGGAAAGGGGTTCTGGTAGTGAATAGCAATACCAGTTTATTGTTAAATTTTCCATCATATTTTGTTTCAGAATAGTTTTATAAGGAAATGCAGAATATTGCATTGAGAAAAGACTTTCAGTAACATTTTTTTCCTACTTATTCCAGTTAATTGTTTTTTGATCTGAAGATCTCAATTATGATAAATAAAATGACAAATTAATAGGAAAAAATATTTTTTAGTACTTGACAATTCATAATGCATTTAAATATTATATTACTTGAATAATGTAATGATTTTATGGAATATATATGTTAAATACTTTTCCACTGAAGCTAAAAACTATGGGAATTTAATGCTATGCTTTTTCCTCTACCCAAACATAAAGAATATGAGACAGTTAATAAGCTCATTTATATTTTTAAGTCTTCTTTAAACACACCAGTTTTGGATATTTTCTCACAGATTTGGAGAAAGTAGAATAGTAGTTAAAAAAAAAAAATGGAAAATATGTATTTTTATTTTTATTTCATGAAAGTGAAAATTTATAATGATGAATGACTCAGGGGAAAATAACTTTAAAAAGGTGGTATTCTCTGTTCCAAGCTCAGATATTTTAAATTAGAATGAATGTAATGATAGAAGGAAAGGACTGGTCTAAAGACTTAAATTTTTTAAATCGTGAATATATTTTATAGATAAAAAAGCTAAGAAACTAATTTCATTTAAAAATTTTTGCTAAAAGATAAAAAATTGGCTGAAGTGCTATATTTCTTAGGGAAATAAAACATGGTTATGACAATGAGTATTTTGCCAGAACGTACCATGTGTAAAATTGAATTTTGTGTCCTATAACCTCATCCAGTTTCTTCATCAAAACTATAACAATTATTCCAAGTGAACCATTTTTTAAAATGTTTAATTGTTTTAAAGTTTCAAATTAAATGCTTCAATATGAATTTTAATACAGTTAAATGCAGATCATATTTAGGAACAAAGAATGTACAAACCACTTAGGAGATAAAAGACGGTACTCTGAAATGCAATGATCCTGAAAAAGATCTAGAGACCAAGCTGAATGCAAACTCAATGCTGCTATGAGTGACTCAGAATAAAGAACATTCATTTTAGTAATGCTAGATGCAAAGAGGAATCACTCAATCTTTAGAATATGAGACAATATAAAATAGAAATGGGGATAAATTCCTCATAGGCTTTAAGATGTATCATTGTTAGAATAATTTTTTGGTTGAGTAATGACATAAAATATAGCAAGGTTTGATCCTAACTATTTGATGGACATTTCTTCTCACTGTATCCCTGTGATGTTTTTTAAAAATATTTTGAGGCATGTAATTAGAGAAGATATTCTGGTTTTGAGACATACTTTACCTGAATCAGGAGTTTCAATGAACAAGAGCTCTACCTAGAAAGAACACCTTGGTCCCAGGCATCTTTTTAGTCTCCCTTGATGACAAAGCAATGCGCATACCAATTTAGGAGGTATTGTAAACTATATTAGTAAATTAAGCAGCACCCAAAAATTTCACTGGAAATTTGAAGAGGAACATGAAGAAGACGTAAATTATACCTGTGAATTCCCAGACACTGGCATTTTCTCTAAGATTAATTTTTTTACGAAACAGAGATGGTATACTTTTTTCCCATGTTAACATGCAGATTTTCAGACAATTTCTGGCAGAATTTAGGATTTAGGTGATTTCAAATGAAGTTCCTAAATATTGATGAAAATTACTGTCAATTATTAATATAAAGTAATTCAGAATAGTCCTTCAGCTGTATCACAATAGGTATCATATCTTTGCATGCTTATGCTTTTTGTCTTGTCACATATGGGCCAACATCATGATACAAAAACACATGTCTAGGAAGCTACACAACTTGTGTTCAGTCTTTTGATAAACAAAATGTTCTGAAGTGTTTTTGATGAATGTCTTCAGAAGAGGATGCCTGCCAATGCCATCTGAGAGAAATGGAGTGAGAAACAAATTATTCTAGCACTTCCTGGATCTCCCTCATTCCAAATCTCTAACTTAACCTATGACTTGGAGGTATATGGAATGAAGAAAGCAACCATGTTTTGCAAGTCAGAAGATAAAATTCACAATAGCATGACTAAGAGGGAAGGATATGTATTGTTATTCTAGGGTGCAACTGCAGATTTATTTTCCAATAAAGCCTCTTTTCCTCATGAGAAAGAGCATCTCACCCAGGACTACAGTGTTCCACTTTTTCTCTTAGCCCTTGTCAGGGAAATTGTAAAAGTTGCTGTCTAGTCATGATTACTGATATACAACTGAATCCAATTTTCAGTGAGATGGTGAAGGGACCAATAGAAGTGAGCATGATGCTTCTGGTTGCAGTCAAAGTCAGGGTTGTAACTGGAAAGTAGCACCTTTCACATGACAGTGTATCCTACAAACTGATACCTATGGTCAGGAATGGGATGCTCTTCTGGTTTGCTCTAGGAGGACACGCATACTCAAAGAGTATGGTTAGTTGGTGTCCTGTGTCCATGGTGGTTCACAGAAAGGAATGAGAACTGCTACTGCTGATGCATTCACAGAGGACACTGAAAGAAGAATTCAAATTAGAGCAAATGCTCCTACCCTAAGCAAAGATGACTAGAGGCCTCATAAATATTGCTGACACTAATTATGGGTCAATGATCTTTCTGTCACTTCTGTGTCTGCCACCATTGTCTTCCTATCATGGACTTGAAGACCTCAAACCAGTCACCCACTGACTACACAGAATGAGAGATAGTAAAGCTCAAGAAAACAATGGCAACTTCCTTCATCATAAGTAAGGGTTCATGGAGGTGGTGCCCAGGGAGAAGGGTTTTCTTCCATCTCATGTTCAGCACATGAGCTCACATGAGATACCACATTTATAGTGCAATGTCTTCCCATCAGAAATGTGCAGTTTCAATCATGGTGCTGAGCATCCATATCGTAGCCTCAAGTCAGGGAAATGGAATGGAACTCAAATTGCCCGAGAAATGTCACAATGTGGACATGAGCAGAAAAAGCAGGAACTCCAGAATCCTAAGATGCATTCTAGGATGCAGTGCAGGAAAACGATGGCTGGAAAATTGCCAGTAGCGCAGTCTGTTGTTTTGTGAAGCTGACCCTTTATAAAGCAGCTGTAGCCATGATGTTATGCCCTGCATAGAGCAGATGAGAGAGGAACATGGTGTGTCTGCAGTGCCTGAGGTACATAGTTGAGAGGATGAAAAGGTTTCTAGAATGTTTTCTGTGATAGGGTCACAGCCAACAGCTTGCACTAGACACTCAGCTTATTGTGGGCAACAGCAACTGTAGTAGCTCAGACTAGAAAGTTCAGTAGCCCTCAGCATAAAAAAAATGATCCCATGTGTATTTCTATTACTGTTACAGAAGTCACCTACTATCCCTCACTATAATTATTAAGAAGTTAGTACTCTTTTAAGACTAACTTTAAGATTTTTAGGGAAATCACAGAATCACAGAAATTCTGAGGTTGCAATAGACCTCTAAGATCATCAAGTCCAGCCTATGACTCAGCACCATGACATCAACTAGACCATGTCACTAAGTGTCACATGCAATCTTTCCTTAAACACCTCCAGGGATGGTGACTCCACCACCTCCCTGGACAGTCCATTCCAATGTCTAATCACCCTTTCTGTGAGGAAGTGTTTCCTAAGATCCAATCTAAACCTCCCCTGGCACAGCTTGAGGACATGATCTCTCATAAGTTAAATACTTATTTACATGAAATTAATGAAGATTAAAACTAGGTGATCAGAAGATCCTTTCTGGCAGAATTTTTTTGCATATTTTTGACACTGGCAAATATAGACAGTTTTTAAACAGTAGTGCAAATACAAATTTTGCAGTCATAACTGATTGAAAAAGGCTGTTGTTTTTTTTTTTTTTTTTTAAATCTCCAGTGCATTGCAAATGACATTACACATATTTAGTTCAGTATGTGATCTAGTCTAGCCAGATTTGAATATGTTTTCCCCTTAATCTTTTGTAATGCATGAATACAGGTTGACTTGAATATTAATCCATGATTTTGGAACTTGTTCATGCTGCTAAGAAACATGCAAATAGATGCCAGTTTCTTGCTGAAATACTTTAGCAGCAGTAATAAATAATGCTTCAAACTTTATTTGAAGTTATTGTTTGAATGCATATGATATACATTCACTTCTTTTTTTTTCCAAAATGAAAATTTATAGTGGCATAAATCCAATGTCAAATATAAAGCTTTCTTAAGGGCTCTAATTTCAGCACCTATTTAAGTTAATGGAGAAGTCTTTCTTGACTTAATTAATATCTAATTAGACAAAACATGAATTGTTGAGGTCAAATTCTCCAATGTATGCCTATGTAAATTAAAGTGACTCACCATTTCCACAACAGAATTAAGAACAAGCAACATCATTTGCATGGAAGGGGAACTAAGATCACACATTGATCACCATCCTACTATACATGAAGAAGCCTATCTCAGCATAAGAGTAATATGCAGATATAAAAGCCTGTGTGCCTACATATGGATATATGCATATATATACACACACCACTTAAACCCATCCAAGAAATTTATTTAATTCACAGGTTTTTGTGAAGCAATATAAAACTGTAACACTAATCATTTTTCAACTCAACATCTTTGACAAAAAGTCACCAAACTCTCAGTTTTTATTATGAAACCATCTCTTAAGGGAAAAAAAAGACATTGATATGAATACAGTAAGAAAATGGAATTTGCATTTTAGTTTTTAACATTAACAAAGTAAAAAAAAAGAAATCTACCATAAAATTTTTTCTTCTGCTTTAAGCATATCAGTTCTCTGTAGCTTCTTCCTTCTTACTCCATGATTTGGTTCTCCTTGTAGTTATAAAAGTATTTTTGATTTCCTAAAACCAACCAGCTAAGAAAGCATTCCTACAGGAAATACGTGTCTAAAGATAAACAAGTGTTCAAGAATAGATAAAGTTGAATAAGAATAGGCTATTAATTTAAATGAAAGCATATTTTTGTGTTTCCTAACTAACTTTCCCAGATGAGCTGGACAGGTGTGACTTCTTCCAGCCACTGAAATAATATAAAATATTTCAATCCAGAGAAATAAAAACTGAGATCCCTTAAATTTAGTAGGATGTTCAAATGTACTTATTCTGCCTTCATAACACTGGAGTGTATAAAAACTCATACCCTCTCAGGACTGAAAAAGAGGGGAAGTTCTAATGTTGATTCATAAACGTACTACATAGCCATATTTATTTTCTCTACTATTTAGGGGTCTTCTTAAGTTTACTGTTCTGTTTAATATATTATTCTATTTTTCCCATGTTGGGCAAAATAATTTCTTTTATACTGTATGTCTTTATGTTCCTTCATATTTTTAAAATCTGCTGTGATATGAGGAAAATGATTCAGTACATGATGAATTTGTCATTAGCTTTGCTGAACAGAATTTTCTCTCATATTAATGTTAAGTAGAAGAGTATCTCTGGCTTGTAAAAGACAACAGCAAATAAAGCACTTATTGTCTAAATCGTTGAGGTAGTACAAGAGCCAAAGATCAAATTATCCTGATACTCTCATTAAGTAATTGGGCAAGACCTTTTCACTTAGACAATTTTATTTCAGCTTAGGTTTTCTTTTCCTATTGAAATTACCTATTATAGTTAAAACTACTTTATTATTATTTTTATGTTCTTAACTTTAGAAGATATTAATTTGCTTTTTTTTTTTGTGATTGTTTTTGCTCATAATTAAGTTAAAAGAAATAAAATTAAACCTATATAAAATTTTATCAAAGATAAATTCACATGATAAATTAATTTAAAACATTACAGGACAATAAGAATAAGATATATTCTTTCCTTTTATAGTGTCTCCAGAATCAAGCCTAATCTGAATTAATTCCATTTTAAATTATGGACAGGTCATTAGAGGAATTTGTTAATTTTAATAGATCTTTGACCACCTATCCAAATATTTGCTAGAATACGGACATTTTCAATCTATACAAGATCACTTTGTTTATTTTGCAGGGTTTTTTTCTTCAACGTTGAGACAAATTTATATAAATTCAGTTTATGGACTAATGAGAGTAATATTACTAGTCAGATGTAAGCAAAATGCAAGTTTAAATATGTCCATTTTGCAAAATTTTAGGCTTTATAGCACAGATTAAATTCTGATTTTGAATTATCATTGGCCACTTAATAGCGGCACATACAACAAACTGTTCTTGCTAAACTGCTACATGTTAATTAGTGTGGCCTCAAAAATGAAGATTCTTAATAATGCCATAGAAAAGTCCTGAATGGATATAACAAAAGATTAAAGGAAAAAATTTTAAAACTATTGCATGTAAGAGATGACATGTATGAATACCAAATTTGAATGACAGTTACAGAAATTTTGAGAAATAAATAAATAAATAAATACAAAACACAAGGCATTTTAGCATTTGTGAAATAAATTACAGTTTCTTACCTTTTACTGTTGTAGCAGCAAGTATTGCAATGATATAAATGAGACATTCCTCTTATCTGCCTACCAAGTAGCAAGATTTTTTAGGTCAGCAATAATTTGTTCCAGTATGTCCCTGTCTTTCTTGTAATGTGGCCAAAATTGGACACAGTTCTGTGTTGGCTTAGTCCATCTCAGCTTCAAGACATGTTCAATTTTATGTGGGTTTTTTCAGCCCATTTCTCCAGCATTTTGAATGCCCTCTGAAGAGTACTTTCTTTGGCATAGTTCACCAACTTGCTGAATGGACACTCAGTCCCATGATCTAGGTCATTAATAAAGACATTAAATAGTACTGCCTCCTATATTAATACCTGAGGTATATTGCTTGTCACAAGCTACCAGTTGAACTCTGTGCCAGTGATCTAACCTTTAAACCTAATGGAGAGGTGTTTCTTACTGTCCACTTCTCTAGTATCTCCAATTTGTCTATAAGAATATTTTGGGAGACTATGTTGATGGTCTTGCTAAAGTAAAGACATATACTATCCACTGCTCTGTGCCTGTTTGCATAACTAGGCATCTCACTAAAAGAGGCAATATGATTGGCCACACACAATTTGCTTTTGATAAATCCATCTGACTGTACTCAGTCACCTTCTTGTCCTTCCTGTGCCTGGAGATACACTGAAAAAAACCAGTAGCCAGTTGGATGTTAAATAGTAACAATTACAAGCAAAGAATAATACTTATTTTACACTAATGGTGGCATACAATTAAAAAATTAATATTTTTCACCTTTTTGTGATAGAGAGGAGCAAATGATTTATCATATATTTAACATTCAGCATGCAGAATTCATGGTGGGTGTGGAGGCTCAGAAAGTCAGAAGTCAGATAATCCGGTCAGCAACTACATTCTCCATGTAAAATTAAATACTACTTAATTAATAACTCTTAATTAGAATTTGGTCACAACTCCTCGTCTGGTTTTGGCAATTAAAAAATTGACAAATGGTAATAAAGATGGCTTTTTGAATATCTCTTTAGAAAGTGCAGCACAGTTGCTGGTTTTTCATTCCTTAAAAGCATAAATCATTGTACAAGGAAGTTTTGGTTTTTTGGTTTTTTTTTTAGAAACCATGCCTTGTCAGTCCTTGATGAATAATCTCTCCAATACATAATTTTTAATGGAAACATGCCACATATTAATCAGTATCTGTATGTGTCTACTTCTTTTATCCTATGATAGAACATATAGGTACTGGCAGTGGATCATGGACAGCATTTGGATAAGATCCAAGAGGCACAGATGGATTGCAACAGCACAAGCTTATTCAAAAAAATAGGAAAGGAAAGAAAATCATATGATAATATTTTTTGGCTGCAAAGATTTTGCAAGCATCATGGAAACAACTGTGCATCTTTTACATATCATTAAGCCTTGGCTATTACATTAATCAGACTATTTCTCAAACAAAATATCTTTTCAGTGTATTACTCAGACTTATTATATAAAACATAGGCTTCCTAAAACACATAAACAACCTGCTCTATATTATTAGGAAATTGGATTCCATCTAGAATAGTCTTCTTATGTGGTGTGTTGTCTGTAGCTACACTGTTTCACTCTTTTTCCTTTCAAATTATGAACTAAACAGCCTGACTTGGTCATCACATAAAATACCTTGAAAGAAAACACTACAGAATGCTGACAGTTCCTTTGCAGATGCTGCTTCCCCCCCTTCCCTCCTCAGATTTCATTATCTTTATTTGACAGTTTAAAACTTAGTAGCAAAAAACTACTTGAAAGACTATATAGATGATCACATATATCCAGGAAACTCTTGTTCCCTGCTAGCTTGTTACAGAGCAGGCAGAGGACCCTGGACTATCCTGCTTCCAGCACACTGAACATCTGTCTTCTGAGGGTAACACATGCCTCCTTTAGTCCATCCTCCCATTTCTGATGAGTCTTCAGTCTTGACATGGAAAAATCATCAACTTTACCTGACAATTTCCAAGATAATATTTCTGTTTAATGAGTATGATGGAATCACAGTTCCCTTGTTTGCATTAGGTAAGCATTAAACATAGGCTTTAATATGTTAGCATTCTAATGTTACACATCCTACAACCTATTTTGGCCATTCTCCTTATTTGTGATCACATGATAGGAAACATGGCTTCCAGAAAAAGTGTTTTGTTTATGACTTCATGAGAGCCAAGCTTTCTGCCCTAGGGCTTTTGTCTTAATGGATTTATTTTGCATTATTATGCCCTGAATTATTGATGTCTCAAAATAATTGCCTTCCAAGTAGATATGAGACATAGTGACTATACTATTAAATTTGAGATTCTGATGCAAATAGATGGTCTAAATGTAACCTCAAGTGTATTTTTACCTAATTACTAGAGAACTGACACCAGGACTTTACCCCTGTGGCAGTCCATTCCTGAGCATGGCACTGACAGCTTTTGGATCAGAATGCTCAGAAGTGTTAGAGCAACTGCTCCTGTTTCAGCTGTTTTTACAAATGCCAACTTGTGGCGATCAAACTGAGAAAAAATAATGGAAATGTGTTCTGTCCTTATATCAACAGCAGCTAATAACTGTTGAAATGACTGCATCTTTGTGAGTGTGACAGGAAGGAATAAATTGAGGAAATAATCATTAAATTATGAAGATACACTATGGAAGTTATTTTTGGCAGAATAACTCTTTCTTTTTAAACTTCTTTATTTCATGTCCTATTTAGAATTTTGTTAAACATTGATGAGAAGAACTAATAGTACTGAAAATGGTTTCTAGGACTTCAGGTTTTTTTGGATGGAAAAGCATATATTTTAAGAATTTGCTGTCTATTAAAGAAAACTAAACCTGTTAATCTCTCCTGTGCCCTGCTTTATCACCTCCTCTATTACTCGATTTCTCATCTTCTACCCACAAGTTATTCTTGCAACTCAATCTTCCCTTCCCAAGGAAAAGCTGAGGTCATGATCTATGGCATCTGTCATGGTTTAACCCCAGTGGGCAACTAAGCACCACACAGCAGCTTACTCGCTCCTCCCTTCAGTGGGCTAGGGAAAAGAGAATTGGAAGGGTAAAAGTGAGAAAAGACATGGGTTGAGATAAGAACAGTTTAATAATTGGAAAAACAAACAAACGAGGAAAGCAAAAAAACGCCAAACCTCTAAGGAAAAAAAAAAAAAGAAACAACCCAAAGTAGGAGAAATAAAACACAAGAAAGTCAGATGATGAAAAGGAAAACACTTGCTCACAACCAAGTGATCAATGCTCAGCTACTCCCTGAGCAGCAGCACGTTGTGCCAACCTTCCTCCTGGTTTTATTGCTGAGCATGATGCCATATGGCGTGACATGTCCCTTTTGTCAATTTAGGTCAGCTGTCCCAGCTGTGTACTCTCCCAACCTTTTGTGCCCTCACAGACTACCCACTGGTGGGTTGGTGTGAGAAGGAGAAAAGGCCTCGACTCTGTACAAGTGCTGCTCAGAAATAATGAGAACATCCCTGTGTTCTCAACACTTTTT
The DNA here is from genome assembly GCA_024611175.1 of Megaceryle torquata. Lineage (NCBI taxonomy): Eukaryota > Metazoa > Chordata > Aves > Coraciiformes > Cerylidae > Megaceryle > Megaceryle torquata. The sequence goes on along the minus strand of JANIJG010004956.1, from coordinate 33,000 downwards.
TCAGCACAAATCCAAAATATAGGCCCATACAAGCTACTATGAAGAAAATTAACTTTACCCCAGCCAAAACCAGCAGAGCTTACATAATTTCTCTCCAATAAGTAGAACGGCCTGAATTGATTTCCTCCTTATGTCACACATAGGCTGCTTTCAACCACAAATATAAGAACACAAAAAATAAAGCTTTTTGGGATGTACAAATAGGTGCAGCAAGCCAGATGTGAGTAAGTAATGTAAGGGTCAGTTAAAGATGGCACTGTCTAGGAAAGGCTTGTTTCAGACAAACAATTACTATTGGAGAGGTAGAAAAGTAGCATTGTGTACTCTATTAGCAAGGGATTTTTTTTTTTCTGAAAATAAGAAAATCTGGAGAGGAAAAAAAAATGTTAAAACAGAGCCAAGAAGATAAAAGAATTAATGACTAATCTCAGTCACAAAAAGGAAAGTCTTGTATGCATTACCCTAAATCATCAAAGAAGTCAGATGCTTATGCTATTGATACTGTTAGGTTAAACATAGGTAGGACAAGGAATAAATTAAGGAAAAAAGTAATTCCATTGTTAGAAGTGTGATTTATTTCACACTGTGCTTTCCCTAAAATAAAATACTTCTATTTTGGTAATTTGTGTTTAAAAATGAATAAATAACACCCTCTGAAAATACTACTATGATCACACTTTAAAACATACAAAGTAAAGGTAAAAGAAAGAGAAACAGCCATTCCTCTTCTCATGAGACTGGAAATGAGAAATTCGTTTCGAAGATGAATCCGGACTCAGTTCTGTAGTATTTTAAATGTAGCATGAAGTAAAATTCACTGATTCCTTTAAGTGAAAAAAGACAATCTCCTGAGATAATTCACCACATGGATAACTTCTCCATGTTTTATATTAATTCATTTTGAAACTGTTAGAAATAAAATCAAGGAAAAAAATGGAAATTATTTCTACATTGTTTTCCATTACTCCAATATGTTAGAAGGCATAGTTTATCTTTACTAAATATAAGCTTCAGAAAATAACTAGTAGAAGTAGTGTCCAGAGTAGACATCTAATGGTGAGCGGGTCCAGAGGAGTGCCACAAAAATGATCAGGGGGCTGGAACACCTCTTCTGCAAAGACAGGATGAGGGAGTTGGGGCTTATCCTGGAGAAAAGAAGGCTCTGGGAAGACCTTACAGTGACCTTCCAGTACCTGAAGGGGTCTACAAGAAAACTGGAAGGGTATGTTACAACAGGACAAGGGACAATGATTTTATACTACAGAAGGGAAGATTTAGATTGGGCATTTGGAAGAAGTTCTTTACTACTCAGTGGAACACTGGAACAAGTTGCCCAGGGAGGTGGTGGAGGCCCCATCCCTGGAGACATTCAAGGTCAGGCTTGATGAGGCTCTAAGAAACCTGATCTGGCTAAGGATGTCCCTGCTTACTGAAGGGGGATTGGTTTGAAGGTCCTTTCCAACTCAGGGCATTCTGTGTTTCTATAAGTATTATGGAAAAAACACAGAGAAAAAATAAATTATATGAGTTAAAATAAATATGTTTTTAAATAAATCATACTGTAAGTGGTACAGTTGAAAATATTTGTTAAGGATTTTTAAAAACAACTCAAAAGACAAAAGGTTGGTTCAGATTACAATAAGTTTTCCATGAAGGAAATAAGAATAAAAAAGTAATGAAATATAGAGAAGATCTAAGACTATCCTCTGCCTTACTTCTTAGATGAAAAGTGCTATTTTTGTATTCAGAATCTAATCTGTTGACATGAAACTTCCTATCTTCAAAAGAAAAAATAAATCAAAACAAAGCACGACATCAAAAACTTATCAATCATGCAATCTGGTAGCTTAAATACATCTGTATACATCTGGAATGGGTTTTTTTGGCACCTCTTTGTTACATGAAAGAGACAACCTTGCTGAAAGAGCTCTTGTTTTTCTTTAGAGTTTAATCCAAAATATACCAGAACTGTAACAACTGTCTCATGTTTTAGAACAGTTAGAGGGAGAAATCACTAGACTGCTCCACTAATGCCAGGGTATAAAATATAAAAGGAGGAAATTTAAGCATATAGCATAAAAGAATCCACCTTAATGTATCGTATATACACGGAATTTTTTTTTCAAATTATCCGAATATTCTAATATATACCATTAATGAGCTTTTCCAAGCAAGAATGGAGACAGGCAAAACTAGTCAACCCATAAGGAACAGCAAAATTTGAACCAGTTGGAAAAATAGGTAGACACTTGAAGTCCTCACTCAATATTCATATTTCACCATATTATTCTGAAAATATAGTTTATGGACAGTTCTCAGAACAGCAGTTTAATGCTTGGTAACACAGAGGGAATTGAAAACAGAGTAGGGCATCAAAGAAACAACCAGAAACACACAGAAAGAATTTCAGTATGTCCTAAATAGCTTGTCTACATATATTCTTTACATTAATGTGGAAAAGCTTTCCATATGTTGCTTTTCAACCAGTTATTTAAGACATTTTAAAATTCTGATCTGAAGAATGTAACTCCTTGTTAAAACTCCTTGTTCCTGATTGAACAGGGCCTGTAGTAGCAGAGCTGATGCTTGTTTGGGGTAAATCATAGTCCTCCTGCTTCCTATAGAAATATGACAATAAACTGGGCAATACATAGTCTCTTGGAGAAGTAGGACTACTGATAGCTTTGGTATCCTAAAGTCATGATTCAAGAGAAGAGAACCGATACTTTTTAAAGTTTTAACTACCAGGGAAGAACAAGAGCAGGGCTAATTATGAGCCAGAGCCAAAATATTTTGTGAAATATTCAGTGAAATATGGCTCCTGGGCAGGGGTGACAGGCAGGGGGATATCCCAAGTGGAACTGCTCAGTGCAATGTGGGTCTGACAGTGCCTTCATTGCTCTGAAATGAAGTATCTACTATTCTCACTATTTTATGTAAAATTCAGACCTGCTGCCACACAGAATAAGAAGTACTAAACCTGTAGTATCTCAGATTTTTTTATCAAATTCCTGAAACCTATTTTTTCCAGTTGTTCACCTGTAGTTTGAAAGAGCATATACCTAATAACACATTCTGCATTATGCAGCACATGGAATCCTTTGGGATTTTGAACTGGAGAACAACAGAGAGCTGCTCTGGAACAGGATAAGAGGTGGTGGGATACCCTCTCCCCACTACAGAGGAAAAGATAAAATAGTCCAGAATAGGGGCTCCTGGCTTTATTCCCACAGTGCTGTATTTCTTGTGAGAAGTTTGTGAAGTTGTTTTGACTGTCCTATCTCACAAGAAGTAATCAGCATTTTCCCAAGTTTCTTCAGTGGTATAAGCTCTGATGTATGGCTTCTTGTAGCTAAATGAATTAGCACCATCCACAGAGCTCTCCTACATTGCTGCTGGTCCCCTGGAATGCACCATGTGCACCCTGCCAGGCTTCTCTCCATAGTAAAAAATAAACTAGTTCAGAAACCCATTCAACTACTCACTTTATTTCATTATATTTTAATGAATTCTTTTGAAAACTCCTATGAGAAAAGGATCTGAACATTTTCAGCACTGAATTTAAAGCTAAAATTAAGGCAATGAATCAGGCTGTGGTAAGTTAGAAACTAATATTCTAAAAGTATTTGCTACACAGCACAACAAAAGTGGAAGCTGTGCACATTTTTACTGAATGTTGACATAGAGCACCTGTTTTTTCCTTCCACATTATGACTTATTTCTCTTTAGAATAAGAATCCTGTTTCATTTTCTACTATGAGCAGAAAATGCCTTTGATTTTACAGTCATAAACTTATTCATCAAAATTATTCATCAGTATTAAAAAAAAATCCTGCATGTCTAGGATTGAAAATCTTTTGTTAATATATAATTAATATATTTGGTTAATGATAGGAACATAATTTGTAGTGTTCTTTTGTCATGCAATATACAAATTATCATAGAAATAAAATGTCAGTGTGACCAGATATTTTTTCAATTTGGGTACTTCCTACTAGTTTCCAACAGACATGTTATGGTGATTTAATTAATTATTGTGCGTGTCATTTTAGCATTCGAGTGATTTGATTCATCCTAGATTTGAATGACCTTAGGCACCTGTAATCAAATGTGTAATTTGTTCCACAGTTTTAAAGGACAACATAATTTGGGAAACTTTTTCCTACTCTCATGCCAGGTATTCCAGCACAAACCAAGAGCATGGCAGAAGGATTGTAGCACAATAAATAGTTTCAACAGTCTTAATATCAAGGTCAGTAAGAATAGTCATCTTTTAAGGGAAGGTCAGGTTGGGTCCAAAATAAACAGGCCTCCTAAGGCCACACCACTCAAAATGACTGTGGCTGCAGTGCAATGGGAAGCTCTTTGACAATATTGAACGTCTTTGTGTAAATTTAGCACTCATCCCGCTTGACATAAATGGACATCCTGAACTATATTTTATGTTTCAACACAAAATCTGCCTTGCCACAGATTTCCAAAATATTCTCCTCTATGTATTTTTGATGCCAATTATATGCGGGTTTTCCTTGTTATTTTGAAGCTGAAGAGGGAATGCTTTATTTAAAATAACAAACTACAGTATTAGCTGACACTACAACCATTTGAGCCACTTGTATGTTCCCCAGATGTAGAACAAAGGAACTTAACTCTGACAACTGAAAAAAAGCACCAAAAGAAAAAAAATAATTTGGTACAGGTCTGTGCTACTCAAGAGAGGGTAATATAATATATTCTGTAGAATAAACCAAGTGTGAAGAAACCTAAAATATATCTTAGTCAGAAAGAGGAATAAACCCACTAAGTTTAGATAAAAAAGAAGTTGACTGTTTTGGAATTCTAGTAAGTGCAAAGTAAGAAAAATATTCATGCTTTTTTGATTGATGTTATGGTGTTTTATCAGTTTTGCTCCATATTTACATTCTGACAGTTAATTATTTTATCTTGAAGAGGATCTAAGAAGTCATCACAATTTTAGCATATCAGATACTGCAAGTAAGTCTGTAAGGACAGCTAAAGAGCTTTGCATGGGAAGATGTTATACAGTTTGCTAGTACTATTGTCACTTGCAGACATAGCTGAAAAAAAGTATGAATTGTGGAATCTCAGCCAGAGAACCAGAGGCAGACACAGGGCTGACACTAGGAGACTAATTAACATGGACAAGAGATCTATGGCTTCTACAAAGCTCAACTTGAAGCTTAAAATCATCTCAAGTCCTCTGTGTGCAATTTTTTTATAAGAACGTACATTTTGGGTTTTTTCTATTTTTCAGAAAAATCAGGGATTATTACTGTTTCATTTTTCCATGCTCCTATGGTGATTTGTAGCTGTTTTTTATTGTTGTTCATTCTTACTCGCTTTAATCTTTAAAAAGGAACATAATTAAAGTGTTTCAATATTAAATTAATGAAAATAAGAATAACAACACCAAATGAAAAATAAATTATTAATTTGCAATTTCTTTAGAAAGATGTGAATTAAGTGTGCTAGGCACACTAGCATTTTCTACCTTTTTTAGATATATAAGCTAGTTCTAAGATACTGTCAATATCAGAGGCAGTACTTCAGTAAACATCAGTAACTGGGACATAGTTATTTACTCACCTTTACTTTTAAGGTTTATATGTTTTGTATTGTTTTGATTATAATAATGACTGGTGAAAAGGTAAAAGAAAGTAGCATTTGACAAATCTTGTTTATACAGACTTATAACTCAAACTCTTCAGAACTGGAAAAATACTAATCTAATAGAAAATTAACCTCATGCACACAACTGAGGGAATTAAACACTGGGTTAGACTCCTAATTTACATGGCAGTTTTAAGAAAGTAGAAAGAGTAGAAACCTCAGAAAATTGTGGAAGCTTCAGGAAATTTGCACTACATTTAGCAGACTCCATGAGTCAGCTAGAAGGATAGTACCCAACATCTTTCCTCTGGGAGGGTCCAAGGAATAGTGGAAGAGGAGACGCTAAAAACCAAACCATTGCCACAAAGTTGATTCTTATGTTCCAAAGTAAAGAAAGTAAGAGTAGAAAGTTAAAAGTATGCTTCATAATTTGTCCATATTCTGTTCACATTTCTTCCAAGCCACCAGTCTGCAAGCAGCCTGACGACTTGCCAATCCTTATCAGTCACATGGAGGTCAGTGACCACTGGAGGCATATCCTAGCCTCCCTGCCAATCACCCTTGTAAAAATTAGACAAGATCAGAAGATGCCTTTCAAAAACAATGTAGACACAGTACAAACACAAACTGGGAAATGCTTTTTATAGAAAGATGGCATTTAGAAGAGTAATCACATGAAATGTCATATTTGATGGACAGGGCTTCATTTTTTCACCTGGCAGAGATCTGACAGCAAAATAATTTCTGGAAATCTGTTCAGATAGCCGACACTGGTGCCAAAGATGTCCGCATCCCTAAATAAATGGCTATTCTAATGACATTGAAAATGAATGATTTCTTTTTTGTTTGATGTCATTATTATTTTTATTACTTTATGCATTTACCCTTCCAAAGGACATACAGCTATATCACTGGGGAAGACTGCAGAATTTTCTGATGAAAAAAATAAACTTAATGGTATCACTATTTCTCCTTACTTATCATGAAATCAGTGAAAGAACATAATGAAATTATTTTCTTATTGTAAAAAATAAAAGGTGAGAGAAGAAGAGGGAAGTGGTGTTCCAGTTGCCAAAGCAAAGATCCCCCTGCAACTTCTCACAGAGACAAAGAAGGAGCAGGTATTGCCTTGTAGCCCATGGAGAGGACAATGCTGGAGCGGATATCTACGCTGCATCCCATGGAGAAAGCTACACTGGAGCAGGTGGATATTTCTGGAGAGAAACTGTATCCCATAGGAAGGACCCATGTTAAAGAAGGAGAAAAGTGTGAAGAGGAAGGGATGGCAGAGAAAAACTGTTATGATCTGACCACAACCTTCCATTCCTCATCCCCTGCACTGCTAAGGGAAGGAAGTAGAGGAATTGGGGATAAGGAACAGAAGTTGAGCCTGTGAAAAGAGGAGGGAGAAAGGTCTTGTAGATTTTGTCTTTTCTTCTTATCATTCAAATCTATTCTAATTGGTAGTAAATTAAATAATTTTCTGCAGGTCTAGCCTGGTTTACTTATGATGCTAATTGGTAAGTGATCTTCCTCTCTCTTCAACTCAGCCTGCAAGCTTTTCCATCTTATTTTCTCCTCCTGTTCTGCTGAGGATGGGGAGTGAGAAAGCAGCTGGGTGGGAATCTGGCAGATGGTCAAGTCAACCCACCACACTGTAGCTAGAATACAGTTCCTACTTCTATCATTTATCATCTCTGGTCCTTGTATTAGTACAGCCTCTAGCTACCATTCTTTCCTTTAGTCCTTCTAAAAAACCATGACTCTACTCTCTTCCCTTTCAAGTCCTTTTAAAAATAACTTCAATATATTAAATAATTGTGACTGTTAGTAAACAGATTGAAAATAGAATCTGTAATAAAAACAAAAATAAAGAAAAAAGACCAAAACCACAAACCAACCAAACAAAAACAACCTAACACCAAAAAAACCCTGAAAGAAACACACATAATGCTTTTATTCGAGACAGATTATTTAAAAGTTTGACTTTTAGGAAAAATTTTCCTTCAGCTTCTTTTATATTCCTTGATTCATTAATGTTTGGCTGAATCATTAATGGTGTCTGAAATGCAAAAGATTAAACTCTTACTTAAGCCTAGTATTTTTTTGAGAAATTATAATTTCTTCAGTAATAATTGGATTTTTTTTTTTTGCCAGACTTCAAGAAACAACCAAGTTCTTTGAATATCTGTGTAGATGTTGAAAAGAATAAGATTTTTAGCTACATTTCAAAGATGTGTTAAACCCACAGGAGGTGAGTTGGTACCTTTACTCTGAGCAGGTGTTCAGTTCCTTTGAGGTATCACATGTAATACTCAGGCCAAAAAGCGTCACACCTGAAGCCAAATCTCAAATCCTCAGATGCAAGTATTATCCAAATCAGTCTTTCATCAGTAAATATCAACAAAATACTGGATACTTATTTTACATTTACAGTGGCCTTCTTTTCCACAACACCTCCGCAACACTGCTTTGATATGATTTAGTACTAAAATCTGTGCTACCAAATACAGAATTTGTTGAATCAAGATTTTATTAAGGTGAGCTTCTATCTTTTAAAGGTTAATAGAAAATGATTAATCTCATCAAAGATGGGCTGTAAAATGCAAACATATCATACCTAATCATATAGAAAGTTATTTCAGCCATTTCTAACCAATTAATACAAGTTTTCCCTCCATATATTGTTTCCTCTACTCCATGTTCAAACAAACATTTTGCCAAAGAATCCTAACTATCTCTGAAAAGTTAAACCCTTCATCAGCACTTATATATAGCAGTTGTCAGTATGGTTTTAAGGTCTCACAAACAAGAACTTACAGACCTGAGAAAATTAAGGTTACAAACTACTTTACTGCTGTTTTAAATCTCAAATTATTTGAAACTCCATTGGAACATTATTGAAGGAAGTACTGCCAGTACCTTTGTTCAAAAGAAGGATTAATTTGAGAAAAACAGAAGGGAAGGAAGCTGAAACTGCTTTACTCAGTAGCATCTGAGTTTTCTCAGGAAGTCTCATTTAAATACTAAGAAAACCATATGGCTTCAAGATCTTAGCAGAAAAGTTTCAGGCTAAATTGAGAGCAACACAGGAGACAAGCTAGCTAGTATTTTAGTCAGATCACGTTAAAAATATAAGAATATTGTCTATAAAAACATATTGGAAGCCTTCAGGCAGTTCTTGTGTACCTTCACCTACTTGTTGTCTCTTTAATTCACTCCTTGAATACTTGTGCTAAAAAAACCCAATTTGTGAGAATTCAGTACTAGCACACAATTGTTTATTTTCTTAAACTGACATTCGTATTTCATAAAAATCAAGATGCATTTGGACTTCTATGCCTAAGTTAGATATATAGGAAGACTAGTAGGGGAGAAAAAAAAAAAAAAGAAAGAGTATTTGTACTCTCTTAATTTCATTACAAATACTTGACAAAATTATTCTGCTTGATCTTTCAAAAGGATATTCTAAATATAGCTGGGTAATCCTTCCTGTCAGTATTGCTGGCAATTGTGGCTACTTGTTCCATATGGAAACAGCCTGGAGAAGAGGAGACTCAGGACCTCATCATTCTCTACAACTACCTGAAGGGAAGTTGTAGTCAGGCAGGGGCCAGGCTCTTCTCCCAGGCAACTAGTGACAGGACGAGAGGGCATGGCCTGAAGCTGTGCCAGGATAGGTTTAGGTTGGATATTAGGAAGCACTTCCTCACAGAAAGCATGATAGAACACTGGAATGGACTGCCCAGGGAGGTGGTGGAGTCACCATCCCTGGAGGTGTTTAAGGAAAAGATGGGATGCTGCACTTAGTGGCATGATTTAGTTGATGTCATGGTGTTAGGTCATAGGCTGGACTCGATGATCTCAGAGGTCTTTTCCAGCCTCAATAATTCTGTGATTCTGTGAAAAAAATAACACTAAAAGAAATAATCAAATTTAGGGGTTTTAGGTTTTTTTCAATAGATACAATGTAGAAATTTTTCAGAGATATGTATTTTCCCAATTCAAATACTTTACAAACTTTGTAAAGTCTTTGACTTTCAAAGTGCAAGCATACTTCAAATTTACAAAGAAAAATCCTATAGTTTGAGCTATGAATAGATTACATAAGACAGAAGGTTTTATCTTTAATGAAATTTAAAAAGGAAGAAAAGGATTAAACTGTCATGCTTTACATTGATAGTCTAGTTACTGACAGATTTAAAAATGTTCAGAGGTATAATATAAGGCTATATATCATATACAAGTGTGGTGACATATATATGTCTCTCAGGTAGAGTTTTCTTCTTTACAGAAGCAGACACCAACATTTGTTCTTCCAAATTCAGAGCAGTACATAAAATAGCTATTCCAAACAGTTTCATAACTGTTGTTGTAAGAGTTTTATATTAATCTTAATTTAATTCCTTTTTGCAAACTTGAAGAGAAAAGCTAATAATTCACATATTAGAATGGCAAATACTTTGAACTTGTAAACATCAGATATACTGCACTTTTTTCTTTTTTTTTAAAGGCACTAACAGCAGCTTCAAGAAAAAACACAATAAACAGCTAATACAACTGTTGATGTCAACTATGTAAGGAAGCTAATATTTTGATATATATTTGTCTTTGAATAGGATAAATGAGTCTGCCAGATGTAATAAAAGGATTTCAACCCTCTGATCACCAGGTATTTTCAGAGATTAGAGACTCTGAACTGTATAGAACAAAAGCATATTTTAGTGCCAGGTAGAGGGTCAAATTCTGCTCTTAACTTCTGCTACCTATTCAGTGAAACAAGCTACATAAGAACACAATTGTCCTAATATATCATGATATTCCCTTCCTTCCAAAATATTTCCTTTGTAATCAAGCAGTATCTTCCACATAAGTAATCAAAGATTAAATTTAAGACTACTTTATGTTATTGAGCTACAATGTCTGTTTTTTGCAATGGATATACTGAAATTGTGAAGCTCTTATTTTTTATTAGATGCAAAAACATTATTCTGAGTTCAACTAATTTGACTGGAGACAACAAGCTTCTGAGGTCTTTATGACCAACTTGCTACACCCTTCACCTTTGTATATTATTCCTCTTTCCACATATATATTATATCATTGCTCTTGAATCCAATCTGTTTAATAAAATAAATGAAGATAAAAATAAAATATTTTGTCTTTATATTAATTGCTAAACTTGGTTATGACAACAATGAACATAAACATTTTGTTACAACCTTGTTTAGTTTTCACACTAAATCTGATTTTAGGTTTAGCTGTCTTGCTGTCTCAGGGATTTCCTCTTGAAAACCTTTTTCATTGTAGCTTCCTGGCTTGGGTGTTTAGGGTTTTTGAAAATCAAAACTGACTATCTAGATGATGACATGAGTTGCTAGGAGACATATAGATGCTGAAGGCTCAGTTTTGCACCCAAAGTGCAAGATTCTGAAAGTATGGACTCTTTTGGATTAATTGACTTAACCAGGACTTTTCTATGGATTTTTGCTAGAACAGCAGTGGAAGACTTCTAGATTTTCTCTTGTAGTTTCAAATTGCAAAAACTTCAGAAGGAAAAGCTGCCAGAGGTCTTTCAGGGAGAAGTAACAAAGGAAGTACAGCAACTGTCTACAAGCTATGAAACAGCATCTTTCTACACATGACAGTATTGGTATATTTGTCATTGAAAGGAGGACTGAAATATAGCTAAATCTGCTACAGGAAGAAAACCAACACAATTTAAACCAGATCTAAATTTCATAGATGCTTATTAGTTGTAATTTGCTTCTGTGTACACTTTTATTAGAGCACAATGTCAGAAAATGTAAACTGAGGAAGATCTAAAACATTTCTTCTTTTGAGGTAAAGACCAGGAAAGTATAATTCAGTTTTAATAGAATTATAAAATCAAGGGTTTGTTTTTTTTTTTTTTTTTGAATATACAAGATCATGTAAGAGCTTGTAGGATAGAATATAGGATTTAACTGCCTGATAGTAAAACTTATCCTAGTAGGAATCTCAAGACACAATGAAGTTCATAAACTACATTATAAAAACAATATCAAATAGACAAAGGGAAGCTTAAAATCACATACAGATAATCTGCTTCAGGATTTTGTTATTACAAACTTGATGTGCAATAGTAAAATATGGTAAAATTTTTATTAAGATTTACAAGCTTAGTCTGTGAAAACATAAAGGCCCATTATTGAGAAAGCCAGAACATAGAAGTAAGGATTTTGTGCTAATTTGAGTAGTTACTTTATTTTTAATATCCACATTCTGATGCTGAGCAGAATTAACAAATCAATGAAAGTTTAATTTTGTTCATATCTGTTCAGGTAGATCCTTGAATTTTCAGGATTTTTCAACATACTTGACCACTAAATCCATTTTCATGGAATGAGTGGGATCTGTATTTTGTAAGATCTCAAATTTATTTTAACCTAAAATTTAGCATTTATAAACCTGCATATCTTGAAATAAAAAAGAAACATGCACAAGAGACAATCAGAAATCTGTTCTAATAGTACCACCTGAACTTTGACCTCACATGGAGTAGTGTAACAAGCCAGAGATATTCATTCTGATGAGATAACCATTTGAAAATATTTTTAAATAAATACTTTTAAAGGGCCTTTCAATGCAATTCCAGAGTTTCCACTCAGTTCAGTTTTAAAATCAAAATTGATAGCTAAATATTTCAAGCTGTTCTATTTCCTTTATTTTTTCTTAGTAATTACCTTTAATATACCACCAAAACTTGTATCAGTGTAGAGAAAAATATTCTTTGGTAAGTATACTTTCACTTAATGAAAAAATACATCATTACATACTTAGTGTGTAATGTCCTTCTTTGAATAACACTTTATGTAGGAATAATAAAAAAGACTGGTATGTATTTAGGTACTGTCATCATATTTGATATCACAGTCATCAAATGGCAAATAAAGTGTTTACTAAAAATAGGACCATTTCTTTTAAGCATGCTTATCAGCTCATACACGTTCCATAGGTCCTTCTCAAAGGAAAACTGAAGTCTTGCACGTACAATGATGGTTGGTCCAAGATACATTTTCAAGATCAGGGCTTTCATCTTCTAATTGGCAAATCTGGAAGAAAGTATGAAACATGCAGTTCAAGAAAAATGGAACAATACTTTCATGAAATTGGGAACAGCAATAAAGTAAATCCAATATTTCAGTGGTAAAAAAAAAAAAAAAATTTAAAAACACAATGTAGAATTCTAATTGCAAACCATCTTACTAATGAAAACTGTTGTGAAAATTCATTTTTATGAATAGGTGAACAAATAAAACATGTTGATGCTTCCCAACACAAAGAGTTTTGTTCTTCAACAGTCATCAGATGAAAAACTCAATTTTTTTGAGAAGGGGGAGAAGGAGAGAGAAAAAAGCTGAACAGAGGTCTATTTTCTTCCTACTTTGCTGCCTCCTTACTCTTGTTTTCTGAATAACTATGTATGGACAATACTTCCACTTATTTATTTGGTTTAATGTTAGTTTAATTTAGTGTTTATTAATTTTCTTTGCCTTTGGTCTCATTATTATCTATTGACTTTCTTGAAGGTATCTTGAAGGTATCAAAAAACCTCCATGCAATCGTCATCCTGAAAAGGACATCTTAATATAGGGCAAATGCACAACTAATTCTTTAATTGTGACAGAAAGATATTATTTCAATTAATCAAAACAAAATGGTGATTTTAAAATTAAACATTATGTTCATCTGTTTAATATTTTCTGAACTTCGTAGACTGAGAAGTTTTAAAAGCTACAGATATGTGATATTCATAAAATGCATGGCAGGAAAATAGATGGGTCAGAAAATATTAAAAATGTAGTATTACTACATTACTTTCATAGAGGTATATAAAAATTAACACCCTATTATGTGAAAATTTTCCCTTAATCATCAAGGATGGCTTGTTTTCTTAGAAAGGACTAAAATTCAGCTCAGAGTCTCCTCCCTTTAATTTCAGGAATTTTATCTGTAATATTTTTATAACAAGGTCCCTGTAAATTACTGCGATTTAGTTAAATTAATTAGAAAAATGACACATGAACCAGGAGATCTATCAGCCTTATTGCCTTCAGACATTATTCTTGTCAGAGTACCTTCTAAGAAAACATCGAATTGAGAACATTTTTACCTTGAACACAAGCAGCTATTTTAGTTCAAGGAGAAGTGCTGTAATATGACAGAAAACCTAAAGTATAACTAGAAGAAGTGGTACTAGAACATGGGAAAAAGAATTCATTGTGAACAATGTCCTTCAAAAATTTAGGACATAGCTAGTAGTTAATTGTAGCTTTACTGTCTTACAGCTATTCTTCTTTAAAGTACAATTTTAGATATTTGCATTAAGCAGGAAATAGGAAATAAAGGAGCTGGGAGAAACATCTTGAGATAACAGAATTGCAAATATGGACTCAGAAAATTTACACAATATATAGTTCTAACACATTTTTAGAAACTGCACAAAGACCCAATCTTTGGGATTTTAACTCGCAATAACTGTAATGCTGGAAAACAGAAGTAGATACTATATAGACATTTGGAAACTAAAGACTTATTAAACTTCTTTTTCTAAAAAAGAACAAAGGAAAAGTGCTTACAATAACTCTTTTCCTCTGTTTTCTGGTTTGTGTGGTGCCACACATGACAATTTCTCTTTGGTGATTCTGGAAAGTGCACACAAAATTTATGCAGCAGGCTGCTGTCTATTATCTTTTAATACCAGTTTAAAAACTGAATAAGTTAATATAGTGGGATTTTTTTATGTCACTGTAATTTGAAAGTACATAAAGAAGTAAGACTGTGATTTGAGAAATAGGACATGATTCTAGAAGCCTTTCTGATCAATGTATTCTTGTCAGCCTGCTTGCAAGAAAGCAAGAGAGCATCAAGGAAAACATGATGTGAGAAAATAAGCGGTGAAAATTTCTGTCAATAGCTCAGTTAAGACTGAGAATGGGAGGAGAATAAAACTGAGTCAAACTTAACTGGAAAGGTATGAAGGACAATGTTCAGATAAAAGCCCAGATTTAGTAAGATTACTTCTGACAGGTTGGTGCTAGGTAACTGAAACATGGCATATAAAATACTATATAAAATACTAAAAGTTTTTTTTGCCTGCCATATGTGTCACATTTTCAAAAAACCAAACCAAACCAAACAAACAAAAAAAAGAAAAAAAAAAAAAACAAAAAAAAAAAAAAAATGCAAAAACCAACAAAACAAAAAAAAACAAAAAAAAAAAAAACCCCCCCCCAAAAAAAAAAAAAAAAAAAAAAAAAAAAAAAAAAAAAGTAAGCTTGCCTCTCATCTCTAAAATATTATGTAAAATGGTCCCAAGACAACTGAATTTACAACCCAGCTGTAGAACAACATTCAAAATACCTTTAAGGGAGGTTATAAAAAGGAGTTTTAAAATGTGCCTGTTATTTTAACCCTTCTGTATATGAACAATATTTTAAAACAAAAGTTTCTAGTTTTGTCTCTACTTTGAAAGCAGAAAATAGCAGTGGCAGCTTAAATCTAGAAAGTCATACTAAAATAAGGATTGTTTGTATATTCTTGTGGTTTTAACTGGTTCCCAGAATTAAATCCACTTTATCAAAATGCAGCCCTGGTGAAAACTGGAAAGAATTGCTATAGTACTTGCATTAGATAAGATTTTTCTCAGCTAATGTTGACAATAGCTAGGAATTTTAATGAACTAATGCTATAAGAATTTAGAGATGACTACACTAAGTGAACTAATTTATAGCTCACTGCTGCTGAATCCCTTTTTTATGTCTCTCAACACCACACTTCCAGAGTATGCTCTTAAGTGTCAGAATGCTCATATACCAAACCACTATTGCTGATGACAAATGAGATCACTTTAGCCACATACAAAATGTGATTAGACAGGTCTTCTTTTCATTTCCCATGAGCAGCAGTTAAGACTCTAGATAAAGGTACAAGTGAAAGGTGTCAAATAAATTGAAAAATATATAGCAATTAATAAACTGAGCTTACCCTTGCTGCTGCAGTTTGAAGCTTTCTATATATGAATACTTGCAGAAAATAGGCATAAGACACAAAGCCAAAAATATTTGCATTTGAAATTCCATACTCACTGTCTACAGTAGAACAAGCACCTATATAAGAAACAGATTTGGAATTAATGGATGTCTTCCACATGGCTTGGAACAAAATGTCATCTGCATGCAGATCAAATTGCTTACCCTGTTGCTGGGATGCAAACATGAATACTAGTCAATGCATGTTAGCCGCAGTGGTCACAACAAAAGGCAACCTATGTGCCAATTTTTTTGCACTTACTAAAACACTGTGTTCATAAGTATTCAACAGACCCCTAATAAAGAGGTAATTAACTGAACCAGACATTTCTGAGTGAATCCAATGTGATTAGAACTATACATGTGATTTTGTGTGACCACAACAGGAAAAAAATTAGAGGTTGAACACTACATACAGGCAATATATTTCACAGTAATACGTTATTTGTAGAAAAGAAACAAATAAGCAAATAAACCTCCAGAAGAGTCTGTATATCTCACTAAGTATTTATTGACATAGATTCAAAGAATAATTTATTTTGGAAGGGATTTCTGGAAGTCACCTCACCCATCCTCCTGCTCAAAGCTAACTTCCAGTTAGGCAATCCACAAGTTAGGTTGTCCTGCTCAGGGCCCTGGCCACTTAAGTTTTGAAAACTCCAAGAATAGCTATTCCCCAACATCTCCAAACAGTCTGTTCCATTGCTTAATGATCCTTATTATAAGGTTTTGTTACCTTTGTCTTTCTCTTGCAAACACTTATGACTTACATTATATCCTCTCACTGTTCACCACTAAGAGTCTGACATCATATCCTCTATCTATCTGTTAATGAAAGGCTGCAGGTTTGGTCCCCCAGACCTTCTCTGGACTGACAAAAAGCCCAGGTTCGGATTTCATAACCTTAAGCAATTAAATATAGACTCTCAGTATCATCTCCAACAACTCAAAATATGTCCAATCTTGAAAGGTGACAGGGGTTAGGGCTGGGCTGGCCACTAGATGAATGGCAGAGGCTTTCTATCAACCCCTCTCCCTTCCCAAAGGGGATAAGAAAGGGAATAAGGGAGAGACATTTATGGATTAGAAGAGAAAAATAAAACTGTTTTAATTAAAATAATAATATTAAAATTAAGCATAAAGAAAGCCAATATCAAACCCACCACCACTGATGGCAATTATGTCACTGTCACCACTGACACTGTGAAGCAGCCACTGAGGAAATCCCAGACTGGACTCAGTGGCAGATGGGAACCAGATTGAGGAGCTGGATTCTGGAACGCACAGATCGGGACTGAAGGCAAAATGGACAGGCTCCTCCTCGGATGCCAGCTATTGAAGAAGAGTGCTTGATCCTCATGATATCTCAGCTTTATACCAAATATAAAATATATGGGATGGAATACCTCGTTGGTCAGTTTAGGGTCACCTGTCCTGTCCACTCCTCCTTGCAGGTGCAGTCTTTTACTTTCTGCACCTCCAATGTGGTACACAAGATTTAGTATTTGTTTGAATAACCTATGGAAACAAAGAAAGTACTACAAGAAAGATCAAAACCTTATAAATCAGTGTAACCTATTAAAAGAGTAGAAAATAACAAGAATTAATTTCCTCTGTTCCTGTAACATATTTTTCCTCTGTATTTTTTAAGTCCTGTTGTCCAAGTAGCAGACTAAGCAGACATCTCTGTATATTAGTGAGGAAGAAAAATAAAGCAACCCAAGGTATTCTCTAGACACAGGCAATTTTCACATGACTTAAGTCTCCCCTTCAAATCCTATCAGCAGTAGAACAAGAATCACTAACTTGATTTTAATTTTTTAAGTAGCAATAAATACAGGAGTGCAATCTGTTCTCTCATGTCCAGGTATGGTTAATTTCTATTCAAAAGCATAAGAAAACACCAGCCAAGTTATTTTTCCTCTTAAGTTGAATTATTCTTTTCTGGTCCCTGAAAACTGACAGCAAGCTACCTGAAGTATGAGAAGAATAAACATAAATTTGTTGCAAAAGCCTCAGGAATGAAAAAAAAAAAATCTTACAAATTACTACTATGTTTTGAACTGGTACAACATTTATTACTGAACTCTTCTGTTGTAGTAAAGTCACTCTACACAATCTTATTTGTTTTCAGAACTGCGAATTTGTTTTCCTGAATTTATAAGTGACACAAGGCAAAATCCATATTATACTAACAGAAGAGGTTTGTTTAATAAGATTCCTTGCTAAAGATACTAATCCTATGAAGTAAAGTTGTTAGATGTCTTCATGCAGCTGTTAAAGAAAATGAAAGATAAAGACCTGCATCTAAAATATTAAAATATACACTGCTACCTTAGCAACATTACTATAGTCCTAAAAATATTTCTACTAGTGACTGACTGGAGTAAGGTCAAATATATTAATGTCATAACTAAATAAAATGGAAGTGTCTAATTTATTATGCTTTTATGGCATAGTGCATCATAATTTAATAGGAGCAATCCTAACCATATTTTTCATGTACTGTGTAAAAAAGTAATTGTTTTGATGAATGATTCTCAAGGTATCCATGAGTGTTATCGATTTTACAGGATGTGTGATGCAAAAGTGATTTTTCTGGATCATTCAAAGCAGCTAAATTTACATTTCATTCATTTAAAAATATTAGAATAAAGTCAAGTGCAGTAACTCCACAAGTTCATCATGTTTATAAATTTAAGTGAAAGTCTAAAACTGGAAAAACTTTTTCATCTGAAATGTACTTTTTTTTTTTTTTCCAGAAATGCCAAAATCCCTCCTAAAGGCATTAAAAAAAAAAAAAAAAAAAAAGCCAAGCATTTCCTTTTCTATTGTAGAAAAGGTTTTTGGATTATTTTATGGAAGTGGGTCAAAACACATTTTCTCAGAAAAATGAATTAAGTTATTACAAGTAAATTGGTTACATCTGCAACTCCAATATTCAAGGTAATGGAGTTTGGACTTAGAAAAAACAGTTGTTTGTAAGTCTAACTAGAAAAAATATCATATAGATTAAGAAACAGACAGTGTCAGAAATTAATTAAATTAATCCTGAACATATGCTCTGCTCTGTCTCTTCTTAAATGATAGTTTAACAGAAAAAATGTCCAAGAAGATAGAAGACACCAGGTTTTGACACAACAGAGAAGAGACAAATGCCAAGGGGAAATCTACAGTCTTAAAATAGATGTTAATACAAATCCACATGCATATTTCTTGCAAAGAAAGGCTAAAATTAAAAGACGAGGGCTTCATCAGAATTGCAGAATGTTAATATTTTTTGTCCTGAGAAAATATTGTGTGTTTAGTATGCCATGTTGTCCCAGGACATAACTAAAAACTCAACAGCTCAATCAAAATCAACAAATGAAGCAGATGTTCATCTGAAGTCAATAAAATTATAAAATTTCTCTCTGAGAATGATGTTGAGAAGTAATAATATATCCTAAATTGCTATTTTGCAGCTACTTTGTGAACTAAGAAAGTCACAAAGTTACAACAGTAACATTTGTTTGTCAACAAGAGCTCTAAGACATTTCACGTCATTATCAAGATTAGCAAGATTGCAATTTTGTAGGGGACTTGACAAGCATGAATTAATCATCTACCCAAATGGGAGATTATATTTATGAGTCATCTTAATTTGAAAAAGAGATTAATATATTTCTTTATTAATGCTCTTTTAAAATTTTTTGCTGATTAGTTTTCTTTATTCACTTCCTAGAGAAACAAGTTACACATGGGTCATTTGAAATAGTTGTTTGTTTATGTCCTTATTCCTTTAAACAAATGGTAAATATTTATTACTCTTGCTTTTCACCAGGTAATGCTTTGGATACACAAGAATTAATGTATTCTAGCCTTGGGACTTAAACGTTATCTCCCTCCTGTCACCGACTATATTTAACTAACTCAGATTGTTTTAGAAAAAATAATTGCAATTCCCAACTATTAACTTTGGCTTACAAGTCTATTAACATAAAATCACATTATTAGTACCAAAGTCAAGCCTTTCTAGTGCCCTTATAAGAGAGTTTGTACTTTACCCTGATACTGAGTTACACTGTACTATTTAAGAGGATTACAAAACTGGTTCACATAGTCTCCATCATATACTTGGTTCTCTCTCCCTCTGGCCTCACCTAGATATTTTTTTTTGCTGTTTTTGTTTTGTGTTCAGCAGCTCCTTTAGTGAATCAGATTTCTCTGCCAATTTATAAGCTGTCTCCAGAAGCCTTCACTTCTGCTTTTATGTTTATTTGTTTCAGTTTATACTAGGTTCCATCTTGGTAACAGTAGCTTTGTTAGGTGGAAGTTTTCTGGTTTGTGATTTATGGACCAGTTTAGTAACAGCCTAAAATGATGTGAAGAGGCCACCAAAAAAACCCAAACCCTAGCATGGAAACAAAGGATGTCACTGACCCCTGCAATACCTAAAGAGGATATTTGCACATAAGTATGAATGACAATAAGTACTGGCCACTATCAATATGCATATTAATGGTCATTCAATTTACAAACAAAATTATATTATGCTTACGAATCTATTTTTAATATGCTATTAGTATTTTTCCTTATAACGGAACCCCAAGAATTATTAGATTTAGATGTTATACTTCACATAATTCTTAACATAATTTTTATTTCTCTAGCTTTCATTACAAGTATCCCCAAAATTGTATTTCCATTCTTCAAAATAAGAACGTGAAAATGGTTTGGCACTTCTTTTCCAACTTTCACATCTTCCTCATACATAAACAAGTACATATTTTTGTTTGTTTCTTTGTTTAGTTTAGGATTTATTAACTTCTCTATTCTTCACAAAAGTCTTCCCTCCCCCAAAAAATCTTTACCATACATGCATGCCCTTGAAAATGTTACTGTTTTATATAGCACTTCTCAAATATAAATACTTACTGGTTACAGATGGAAGGGAAAGCAAAACTTGCTTTTCAAACTTCAGCTAGCATTTGTAGGTCTTCCATTGACCATATTAATATAATTCAAGGCTATCTTTTGTAAATATCTGGAACTAAACTCGTCTAGCCAGGAGCCTAATCTAGCAAATAGACCTCTGTGAATGGCTACCTTTGTCATCCAATTAATTCAGTCAAATGCATCAGATATAGTCCTAGATAAAGAAAATGCTGAACAGTCAAAAGGCCAAACAAAACAGATATCCAAGATACCAGTAGTCTATGACTAAACTCATAAAAGTTAGAAGCTGTGCATTTGCTGAAACATTTTTATCCCTTCTACTGCAGGTGTCTGAAAGAAACGTGTATCAAGTGAAACACTTTATATACCTCAAAACAACTTCTGGTGTTTTATCAATAATTTTGCATGTGTGTGTGTTCATGACTGATCTACAGAAAGAACTTTGAACAACTAAGAACAATTCTGAACTAATACATAAATTGATGAAAAGCCTTAATCCTAGAAAAAAGCCTTGACCAATAGTAGATTTATATGTTTATGTTATGGAACAGAAAATTAATAAAGATCAAAACTCTGATGATTTACTAACTATTCCTTAAAATTGCAACACAAGATGTCGTTGACAGTACTCACATGCTGCTCCCAGCACAATGGTCATTACAGATTGTTATAAAGTGTTTCATAAAACAAAATTATTTTGTTTCTAAGTTCTAGATAAAGAGCTGAAAAATTACATTAGTTTTATTAATGTTTCTTGGTGGATACAGATTGTAGCCGAGAAAACAGAAAAAATAACTTCATTTTCTTATTAAATAAGCAATTACAAATCTTACAATGTTTACAATGTTTTTATTAGAAAATGAATTTTTATGTCTCTAATAGATACTAATGAGATAAATTATAAGAAATATTTTATTATTTTCTCAAAATAATAGACAATCAACACTCAGTGATGCCTGTTGCATGAAATGTTCATCTTACATACATAACCATTCTATGATTCTCCAAAATATTGCTAACTAGCAAAATTTTCATTATCTTTAGAAAACAAATACTAGAAACTAGGCACCTTCTGTATACAACACAAGCAGTTTAAATCTGCATATATAGGATAGAAAAAACGTTTATTCCAAGAGTGTCAAAATATGACAAACATACTGAAAGCCTTACATAAAATACACTTTTTTTTTTTTTCCCCTCTTCTATTCCTTAAGCTTAAATGCTTCTAAGCTTAAACTTGAAGCTTCTGTGATATATGAGATACATCTAGGCCAACACCAGTTTCAGGAGATAAATTATATGCCTTTTTAAACCTCTGACTCTTTAGAAATTAACAGCTGAATTACCTTGCATAGGTAATTTAAAAATTCAAGTGTACTGCCTGGCATGATCAATTATTAGAAAAAAACAGCACTTAAAATTTCATTATTCTTAATCATAAGATGGTGTAATTTTTTTAATTTTTTTTTTGAAAGTGTGAGAAACAGCTGAAATAGATTATAAAATATTAGTTCTTTCTGCTGATTTTACTAGTTGATTTTGTAATCCTTCAACTTTTGCTTTCCTGGAAATAGAATTTGGTTCATTATTTGGCATTTTTCCTTTGGAGTTTCAGATATAGGCTTCTGTCAGAGGGAGTAGATCATACAAGATTAATCTCTAGTCTGATCTAATGTAGGAACTATTTTTTTATGTTATCAGTGTTGCTGCTATACAGGGAATTTGTTAAAGGCTGGAGAAAGCATACAGGGGAATTAAAAAAGGAGGATTGCTACTGGGTTACATGTCAGAAGCTAATAAACTAACAAAAAAGTCATATGTCAAGATATTCAAGGGCAAGATATTTGGGGACTACATTTTATAGTTAAAGAAAAACTTAAGAGGGAAGACCAGACTACAAGGAGGTTAATTGACTAGCCCAAAATCCAAGGCTAAACTATTAGCTCTGAAACTAAACCAAAAGTGAACAAAAACAATTTAGATTAAAACTAAGCAATTAAAAACCTTCCACAAAGATTAACTTTAATCAAGACTTGATTGTGTTATACCTGATAAATGTGAACAGGGAAGGAATGAGAGAAACCTTGCTGCAGAGTATAAAATAACTTCCTGAGCCTTTAGTGCTAGTAAGTTGCAATATTAAAATATAAAAATGTAAAAAAGAAAGTGTTGTTAGAACCTAATATTATTTACACAACCTTATTTGTTAATGAGGAGCTGATACTTGGAAATAGTGGAATTGGTCACAACATAGAATCATAAATGTATTCATAGTGACTGAATGTCCCAAGCCATCCTGATCACTTTTCTGATGGAGATACAATTGCAGAACTATGACAAAGGCATGTAGAAGATCTATCTGGATTTCTCAAAATGTATTTGCTACTATGTCACAGCATATCCTATGGGGAAATTAAATCAAGTTATTTTGGAGAGAAATGGAATTAAATGAATAAAAAAACTGCCTGTCTAACTCAGATGAAGGTAATTGTACATAGTACTTCCATCTAGATGAGGAAATAATGTCCAGTGCTGTTCCCCACTGATGCCCTCAGGGTCTTATTTTATCCAATAACTTTACTCTGAAAAATTATAAAAGCAGGGATAAATAGTTGCATTCACAACTACTGAGCACTCACCCTCTTGTTGGAGAAACCTCATACCATTATTCAAACCTTGACAACCCTATCTGTATCCACACTGCAGGTCCTTGGGCAATAATCCTGGAGTGCCTCTCTGAAGATGCAGCATAGACATGACAGGAATGTGTTACCTTCTTGCTAGAGGCTGAGCAAGTTCTTACATGTCTAGGACCAAATTAACTCTGTGGTACAAATGGCTTTTACCTCCGCAGTGACAACCTTGAAAAAACCTAAGACATTTTTTCTTCTTGAACTGGAAAAATTAGAGAATCCATGACAGGATCTGACAGACAACTGACATTACCCCTGTACACTACTGCGCATACCTTGTTGTCTTGCAGGTCAGTAAATGTGGGTATATTTGCCATTACTGGGCACTGGTGGCAGGCTATGGTGGGTCAGGCTGCCCTTGGCCTGGACAAGGCTGAGCTGGGTTTACCAAGTGCCCCGTGGCCAAGTGCCCATTGCCCAGCCTGTCTGAGCTCTATCTGTGCCTCTGGGCACAAGGGGGACTGTGAAGCAACTTCCACCCGTGTGGCAAAGAGTAGAAGGTAATTCACATCACAAACCTCCAGCTCCTGCTGTCAAACACCTCAGGATGCTGCCCACACATCCTATTTCCCCACTTCCTTTCTTCTTGAAGAAGCCTGAATCTGTCAACTTTGTGATTTCGACGAAATGTTATATTCACCCTACCATATATATATATATATATATGTTTCAAATGTATTAATAAGGTTTTTTT
>JANIJG010004955.1:30958-56118 GCA_024611175.1 Megaceryle torquata | reverse complement strand
GCTCTGCCACCCTCACAGCAAAGAAGTTTTTCCTCCTGTTCAGATGGAACCTCCTGGGTTCCAGTTTGTGCCCATTGTCCCTTGTCCTGTCACAGAGTACTACTGAAAAGTCTGGCCACTGATCCTGTGTCGCATTCCATCCCTTTCTCCCCAGGTATGGCTTTCAGCACCCTTGTGAACATTTAGCTGTAGTCTGAGGGTCCTTTGGTGGAGATGGGCACCTGCAGGATGGATGCAGCCCATAAGTCATGCTCTTCCCTGATGGTCAGAGTGGGTATAGATAACGGCTATTGATCAGTGATTGCAAAACATGGCTAAAGGAGGTTGTGATATTTTTGTGTTTCTCACTTTGTGTTGGAATATGTTTACAAATGAGATAGGGAGAGATGTTTTCATAACTCTCCCAATATGACTGGTGTGTCTAAATATGCAAACTGGGGGACTTGGCTTTGCATGAACTGAGTTGTATATTAGTCATTTTAAAGCATTTGAATACCCCTTGTGCATTCAACCATGCCAGGAAATGCACATAACTATCTGTCTACCTGCTTGTGTCTATGTATCTAGACATGCAGCTGACATGGTGGAGGAGGAGATCTATCCAGAAGGACCTGGACAGGCTTGGGAAGTGGGCTTGTGTGAACCTCATGAGGTTCAACAAGGCCAAGTGCAAGGTCCTGCACATGGGTCAGGGCAACCCACAGTATCAGTGTAGGCTGGGGGATAAAGAGATCGAGAGCAGTTCTGTGGAGAAGCACTTGGGAGTGCTGGGGGTTGAAAAGCTGGACATGTGCTGGCAAAGTGCAGCTACATCCTGGGCTGCATCCCCAGCAGTGTGGGCAGTAGATCAAGAGAGGGGATTCTGCTCCTCTCTGGTGAAAGCCCCACTAAAGCGCTGGTTCTAGCTCTGGAGTCCTCAGCACAGGATAGACAGGGACCTGTTGGAGCAGGGCCAGAGGAGCCACAGCAATGATGTGAGGGCTGGAACCCCTCTGCTGGGAGGACAGGCTGAGAAAGTTGGGATTTTTCAGCCTGGAGAAGAGAAGGCTCTGGAGAGACTTTCTTGTGGCCTTTCAGTGCTTAAAGGGGCCCAACAGAAAAATGTGGAGGGGTAGTATAGTGGTAGGATGAGGGGTAACAGTTTTAAGCTGAAAGAGGGTAGATTTTAGATTAGATATTAGGAAGAAACTCTTCACTGTGAGGGTAGTGAGACACTGGCCCATGTTGCCTAGAGAGACTGTGGATTGTCCATCCCTGGAAGTATTTAACGCCAGGTTGGATGAGGCTCTGAGCAACCTGGTCTAGTGGGAGGTGTCCCTGCCCATGTCTTGGCGGTTGGAACTAGATGATCTTCAAGGTCTATTCCAACCCAAAGAGTTCTGTGATGCATCAATGAATCATTTGTATAACATACATATTCAGCTTGTGTATATGTATATATGTGCTGTAGTATAAATGACATGCTGCACATTTCTTCAGCGTATAAAATAGTACTTTTTACACTAAAAGAGTGCAGCTACATGTGCAGGTCTGTGCTCAGTGTGAACCTGTGTTACCTGCTCCACTGCTGCCAGGTGTGCTATTAAGTATAGTATTTAATGTGATATAGATAGATATGGCTTGGTTATTTACATACGGTAGCCAGATAGAGCAGGTAGGTACATGTGCGTGTGCCTGCTCTTTATGTAAAGTTTCTCTTTAAATAGATGCATGAAAACAAGGGAGAAATCTAAACAGACCCTTCCTCTGCAAGTGGCCACAGCTTGCAGACAGGCAGCAAAAAACTTCTCACTGTGAAGGTTTTGCTCCAGCACGCACTCATCTCTTCCCCAGCTGGGATGTGGGTGGGGAGCAACACTTGCCCCGTGGGTGCACCTGCTGTATGGCCACTGCCAGCCTACACACAGGGGGCTTAGTGCTTCCTCACCCCATGGAGATGCCCTGGAGGAGCTGCCTCCTCTTCCTTGCCAAGACTGCTTGGCTGTTCTCGGAACTGAGGGAAGAGGAATTTTGTCTGCCAGCATATGGAGTGGATGGAAAAACTGGAAACAACTTCTGAGTAAAGGCACAGACATGACATTGCAGGGTGCTAGAAAGAGATGCTTCAGCTATCCCTCCCAAATTCTGGTTTTTTCTCTTGAGAATTTGTAAGCTTCATTAGTTGTGATTCTTCATTTCTCCTTTGTGGTTTTATCCTGTCTTTTATCTTGTCTCAGCTCCTCCATCCCAGGCTTCAAAAAACGCAGGGAAATAAAATCCCTAGCATGCTGAACTTTTGGAAAAAGATACCCAACTGTGAGGAAGTGAAAAGATAAAAAAGAAACAGTAAATCAATAAATAGTTTGTCATGTTCTTGATGTGTTTAAAAAAAACCCAAAACTGTTTGACCTTGTTGTGACATTCCTGTTTAAGAAATGTGGAGCTGGTCTGTGAAGCAGAGACAGACCCAGCAGGGATGAGTCAACACCAACAAAGGGACTCCAGCAGGGAAATTCTTCATGACTACGAAGGTGAGAGAGAGGGAGGTTGGTATCAACACGCACTTTTGCTTCTTCAGGAAACACCTTTCTATATCTCTGATAGCATCAGCAATCGCTTGCTTTTACTAGGTGACACCAGTAGATCTCCCCATGGTTCACCTAAGAGCACAGTATCATTTTCCTCATCCTACAATGGAAATTGTGGAGGAAGGAGAAGGCTGCACAGTGCCAGACCTGCCTGGCTAAGCTGCAAACTCCTTGCTGACCTGCCACGAGGAGGACACAGCTGACATGCTGGGATGAAATCAGATGACAAACAGCAAACGCAGGAGCGTCTTGGGCAAAGGAGACATGCTCCTGGTTTTTCCAGGAGCATGACAGCACCTTATCCTCACATTGTGAGCATGTTAGTGGTGAGGGTTAGACAAGGGTCAAGCCATTGCTAGAGAGGGCAAGGTATCCATGGAAAATGTTACAGGCATTTTTGCATGAACTGGGAAGAGCCCAGCTGGGATCTTGTGGCTTCAGTATAATTGTCAGCCACAGGACCAGGTTCCCTCATGAGCAGGTGCACTCAGGAATCCTGAATGCTTTAAATCACCTGAAATAAAGAAACTCCTACAAGGTGCTTTGAGTCTCAGCTAAGGGCTCCCTCTTGCAGTGATGTTTGGGAATGAGTAGAGAAAAAGTCATGTTGAGGGAGTGGAGAAGAACAAGTGAAGGACCACCCTTTAGAAAGGGGGAAGGAGATGGAGCTCTCAGCTTAATTTAACCGCTGGGAAAAGGCCAGTGCAAAGAAGCCAACTGTCTGCAAGTACCCAGGAACAAGGAAGTGATGGATTTATTAGAACCAAACTGGGGATTTATCAGAACCAAACTGAGATTAAACCGATGTGGTTTCACTCCTACGGCAGCACAATGAACCCTAGGGACATTGAGGAACCATCTGAGCATGGTGGAGTTTCTGCCACCTCTTCTCCTGTGCTGTCTATAAGGGAGCAGGAGAAACAAGAACCTCATGAAGCCAACACAGGTGGGATGGGAGGCCAACATCCAGGGTCTGAGCACAGGTTCATTGCCAGGCTAGGAGCATGGAGGGAGGTAGCTTTGAAGGGCCTCTGCTGGGGTCTCTCCAATCTCTTTATATAATGAGATGGGAGATGGAGGATTTAATTACTTCCATAGGTGAGGCCAAGCAGTATGGTGACTGTGCCAGAGAAACTGGAATTGAAATGGAACTGATCTGAGTCCATGGTTTTTACTTCTCCAGAAGTTTCCAGTCAAGCTTCCCTTTGGGGCAGCAGTAGCAGCTACATGGTAGGGGCTGGGAGTGGCTCAGGAGCTTTTCTGCTGGAAAAGCTGTGGGGATGCTGGGGATCACAAGCTGGATCTGAGCTGCTGTATCCTACGTGGGATCAGGCTTTGCCAGTATAAAGAGGAGCACCACTGTCATGAAACAGCCAGGCCCAGCCTCTTTCCTCTGTGAACTGCCAGATAATGGACCCCAGAGGGGAGATGTTTAGATTCAGCCAAAGAAGGTTGATGATGTTGCAAAACATGTTCAGGTTAGGCAGGTTGAAAGGGCAAGGATGACTACGCAGCTGGAGAAGAGATGGTTGACCCACCTTAGGCACACCTAGGGGCTGGTGGTTGGGTCCAGCCCTGTCCTGTGATTCTCCCAAGAAGGAAGCCTTAGGGTTAAGCAAGAACCTGCTTAAGGGTTCTCTGCTGTATGCAGCAGGTTGGAAGCTCAAGGAGCATTTTGAAAGCCCTGCTCATCCATCCTGAAAAACAGCTGTAGAAACAGCTTCTCCACATAGCCTATCAGCTCAACAAGTGGAGCAGAGTGACTGTGATTAAAAGGAGCTGTTTCCTGTTGCATGCTATTGCTGGCAGAACTGATAAGCTTGAGGATTTGATCTCATTCCAAAACTGTCACCTTGGTACCCACAGGAGAGCCATAAACTCTGGGAGAAAGATCCTGGGAGGTGTGAGCGGCAGAAAACTGTAGCCCTTGGCGTACGTGGAGACAGCACTCAAAGATCTGGACAAGAATCCATCTCTCCACAGCTGATCCCTGCCTCAACTCAGGCAAGTCTCTGACAATCTGTGCAAGCACAGGTGTGCCCAGCTCATTGCATAGACAGCTACAGAACCCACCAGCAGCACCAGACCCATTCCCTACAGGTGTCTCCAATTTTCCTGCTCATAAGTGGGTAAACTCAACTCGCAGAAGTTTTTCCACTGCTTGGTGTTGATACCAGACATGTAATTGCACCCCTGAGGATGGTGGGGTGGAATGGAAAACTTTCTAGTGTCTTATATTCTGTTTGCTCATGCTTATCACAATCAATGTGCTTGGGTTTTCAAACCTGTAATCAACCTGTAAGTAAGCAGTTGTGTCTCCTGGTCCTGGTACCTATACAGTCTTTAACAAATAAGATGATATTTTCCACCCTTGAGATGCTGCTCAGATTTGAAAAGTTTAAGACTTATTATTACTATCATCATCTTCTGCTTGTTTCTATTTCATTATGGATTTTTTTTTTCAAGTGGAAAAAAAATGTTGGAGATGGCTTAGTTTGGACAAAGGGAAAAGGCAACTTAAATGTCATCAAACTGTCTGTTTGCTTGGCTTTCCCTCTCCCCCAAATCCTCCAGTCTTCTATATTTGCTTAAAGCTGAACTAAAACTAGATTTTGGTGGAAAATTGAGTTATAATATCAAAACATTGCTTGGTTTGTGCCCTGTTTCCTTTTAAACTGTTAGGAAATCATCCATTGACACAAGCCCTGGGGATTTGGACATATGCCAGGAGGAGTTTTCCTTGCAGGAGGAGCAGTGGTGTTCAAACAGCATCGCCTTCTTCATGCAAATACCTTTGCTTCCCTCAGAAACTTGGTTGACTTGCTAAGTATGTTATTAAAGCAGCCATGTAATGATGGAAAACTAAAGCATCCATGAATAGAAAACAGGGTGGGAGGAGAAGTGTCTAGAGCTTCCCTTTAACAGAAGCCTTTGTCCCTTTGCAGGGTGTGGAGAAGTGGCCAAAATGGGAACCAAATGCTAGCACTGTGATGGGGAGGAGAAATGGCCCTGTCTCCACCAGCCCTGCTTGCTACCAGCTCTGGCATTGCCACCAGTGCTCCTTTGGCTGTGCCAGTGTTGGTAATAAGCAAGGGGCTGCGAGGCACCAGGGACCCTGTGTGCAGCTGTGAGGAGCTGGAGCATGACCCCAGGAGGGAGCCAGCTCAGTCAGTATCAATGTGTCACAGCCCAACTGTTGTTGCTCTTGGTGGAAAGCTGCTGCTGCTGGCACCAGTTCAGGTGTATATTGCTACCATGGCAGGAAAGCCCTTTTCTGGGCAGTAAGTTCCTCTGCAGGCTGGAAAGCCCCTCCTGAATTAGTGCTTCAGGTGAACTCTTTCTATTTATTTTGGAGATAGTCTTCTTCCCCATGAGGGGGGTTCAGACTGCTTCAAAGCTGTCATGTATCCCATTCATACACAGAAGGGCACAGGTGTGGCCCTTTACAGTGCTCCTCTAACACCAGCAAAACAGGGAGGACAGTGTTTGCAGGGACAAAGAGCTGTTCTCTACCTGGTTCATGTTGCTGTAAGAAGACAAGAGGTTCTCTCTCTACTTTATTTTGGTTCTTTCCCAGTTGTGCTTTTTTCTTGGTCCTCTGACTGTAGCCTTTGTTTGAGCAGGGTCATACCTGGCACTTCCTCTCACCATTGCCAGCACAAGTTGGCAGAGGCATGATGCTATCTGGGGTGATTTGACAGTTCCCCATCCTGTTCTCAGGGTGGTAGTCAGCTGTGTTTCAGTGTCTAATGACATCAGCTGTTAAATGGCAGAAAACATGAAGAACCACCTTCCTCCCTGTTACATGTGTTACAAGAGAATAGGACCCTACACCCTCAGCCAGTTCCCAGCACACAGCTTCACTATTACTGACTTTGTGACCCCAACCCAAAATTCATTCAGCTAAAGGGCCTTCTGGAGACCACCTTCTCCTGCCTTTTCTGTACACACTGTTTCTAGTGATAGTGGCAGCTGGATTTCAGCAAGTGACAGGACAAGAGGAAACGTCCTCAAACTGCACCAGGGGAGGTTTGGGTTGGACATGAGGAAAAATGACATCCCTGAAAGCGTTGTCAAGGCCTGGACCAGGCTGCCCAGGGCAGCAGTGGAGCCCCCATCCCTGGAGGGGTTTCAAAGCTGTGGAGATGTGGTACTGAGGGACATGGTTTAGTGGTGCCCTGGCAGTGCAGGGTTAACAGTTGGACTCAATGACCTTAAAGGTCTTTTCCAACCTAAATGATTCTGATTCTATGTCACAGCTGTGCTGTCCACAGGGCCAAGCTGGGGGTCACCAGTGCTGCTGCACTGCAGTGATTCTGTACCAGGCCCAGGACGTGTGTGTGTCCTTCATGAATGGGAGTGAATGTGAATGAAAACAAGACAGGGGAAATGAGGATGTCATCAGCTGCTGTTGTGGGCTGCTGCTGTTTCCCCGGAGCCTTCCTGCCTGCAGGACGGCTTCTGGGGCAGGGACCCTGCTGGGGGAAGGGGATGCTGCTCAGAGCAACAACTTGGCACCAATGCGGTGAGTGGGAACTGAATGTGAGTAACACTGACAGTCAGTTAAATGGCCTCCTCCTGCCTTTCTCTCCCAGTCAGGAAGGAAGTAGGTTATTTTTAAATCTGGGTCCCAGGTATGTAACTATACCTAATGCTTTTTCTCATGTAAAACAACATGGGAAGTGATAGGGTATCAGATGCAGTTCCCATGGTCCCTCTGTAAGTACTTTCTCCCCCACATCCACTTGTCCCCAAAACCTCCAGGCCCTCAGATGCTGCTCTAGGTAACACTTGGGGTGCTAAGCTGATCTATCAGGGCCCTGGCCATAAGAAGGGACAGCACTGGTTGTGGCAGTCCCCAGCAGGAGTGGTCAGACAATGCTACTGAGCTGTCCTGAGCACTTTGTGCAGTGAAGCACAGGGTGTGCACGTATGCTTCATCTGCTGGGTGGACTGACAGGGCTGGGGGTTTCACCCACATCCCATAAGGATGAACATTTATGTTCATCAACTGATGAACGTGCCTTGAGCATATTTAGAGAAGGGCAATGAAGCTGGGGAAGGGTCTAAAGCACAGGTCTGGTGAGGAGCTGCTGAGGGACCTGGGGTTGTTCAGCCTGGAGAAAAGGAGGCTCAGGAGAGACCTTCTCACCCTCAACAACTCCCTGATAGGAGGTTGGAGCCAGGTGGGGTCAGGCTCTTCTCCCAAGGAACAAGCCAGGTGGGGTCAGGCTCTTCTCCCAAGGAACAGGCAACAGGACAAAAGGAAACAGCCTCAAGTTGTGCCAGGGAAGGTTTAGGATGGACCTGAGGAACAATTTCTTCCCTGCAAAGGTTATTCAGGCCTGTCCCAGGCTGCCCAGGGCAGTGGTTTCACCAGAACTCCAGGAGAGATTTCAAAGCCATGGAGATGTGGTGCTGAGGGACATGGTTTAGTGGTGCCTTGGCAGTGCTGCGTTAATGGTTGGACTCGATGATCTCAAAGGTCTCTTCCAACCACATCAATTCTATGATTTTATGTCCTGATTTGGGCTGCATCTGCCTTGTCCATGTGGCCCTCCCATGTGCCAACCTGGGGTTTTGCAAATGTGTAAGTGGGTCTCCTCCCTGACTGTTAGGGCACTGACAGCCCTGAGCAGGCTCACCTGGGGCCCTATCTGGGCTCATCCCACCAGCTGCACTCCTGACACTGAGTCACAAATAATGACAACATGATGCCCAGCTGAGCACAGCCAGACCTGCTCTGACCAATGCACAGCCAACGCCTCTGCTAACACAACAAGAAATTTCTCTGCGAATGAATTCTAGAAGGGGCTAGGCATTCTTTGCCCAGGCTATGTCCCCACACTGGCAATGAGCAGGCAGGAGCTGCTCTGGGCAGCTGCAGGGGCTGGCATTGAGCAAAAGCAGATGTGCACAAGATGCTTCAGAAGGGAGGCGCTGGCAGAGGCACAAAACCCTGTGCTTGGAACAGGGAGCTGGAAAAGTCTCTCTGGACAGACTCCTTGTCTCTCGTAGCAACACTGTTTATTTTGAGGTGCTGGGTGTACAGCCTCAGGCACTCACTCTGCCTTGGCTGGGAGGCAGCAGCACTGGAGGAGTTATCCCTGTGTGGGATGGTTGGCGGCACGGTGGAGACTACACCAGCTCCAGGGCTCACCACATCTGCCCCAGGACAGGCTTGTCCCAGAACAGCTTGATCTGCATGGCTGGTTTCTGGGGGCTGGAGACAGGGCATGACTGAGCCCTCTTTCACCTGATCCTGTGTGTCCGGAGAGTGCCAGGCAAGTGTGACCCGCACAGGGACAGCTTTCTCCTTGAGGGACTTCTCTGTGAAAGAGGAAGTTGTCTTGAAATAACTCAGGCACTTCCCTTTTTGCTTTACAGACTTTGAAGTGTGCTGCAGAGCCTGGCAGCCGCCCCAGCGCTCACCCGGCACCCTCCAACCTCCTCACTGGGCAGAGCAAACCCTGCGATGACTCCTCCAGGACCTCGCTCTGCTCCCCCCCATGCTGGATAGGACCTCGAGTGCATGTGTGACTCGCCAGGCTCACCAGTGCCTGCCCTGAAGAAGCAGGTAAAGTCCTGGAAAGTGCATTGCTCCTGGGTCCTTGGGGAAAGGTAGTGCTTGTACTCTGTCTTGTATTCTCTCTGCTCCTTTGAGAGGTTCCTGCTGCTCTGCTGTTTCACAGTGCAATGCTTTTACCGGGGAGTATTTTATGTCTTAGAGGGTGGCAGTGTGTGTGTGAAGCTGCATCCCTGTGGATGAAAAACCCTGGAAAGCTCTTGAACAGAGGCAGTTTGCCTTCTTTTCTCATGGTAAATTAGGGGAGGTGGCACCGATGCTGCTTGAAAGGAAGAATATGCTGCTTTTCTGCAGGTAGGGAATGTTTGTGCAAGCTTCCCCTGCTGCACCATGCCAGCGAGCAGGATTCTAGCTGGAAACACCATGTTTGCCCTGGAGCCTGTCCCAGGGATGAGTGTGAGGGCTTTGTTGCCTGCACCCCTGGAGAAGACACGGGTACTTTGATGTTGTTACTGCTCTGGCACCCATTCAAGGACCCTGGCCACTTGCTGCACACACATCCCCCGCACACGCCCCACAGACAGCCAGCAACAGCTGCTGCTCAGCCCAGATGGGGTGAGCGACTTACATCACTGACTTGGGGCTGTTTCAGCACTAGCTCATGATTATTCATTTTGCTCTGTGTCAAACAACTCCCAGTTGCAAGGAACAGAGTCACCTGCCCAGAACGACTCCCAGCCATTGCCTGCTCTTTCCCTGGGATTGCTGGGGCTCCACACTTCCAGCCTCTTGCCCTGTAAAACAGGCAAGCAGCCAGCCCAGGGCTGAGGCTGTGCTCCAGATTTTGCTGGGGGTGGCTGGGGTGGTGCACACTCCAGCGCTGGCTGTTTGTGCAGAAGTGTGGCTGCCCAGCTTCCCCTCCTCTTGGCCTGGGGCCTAGTCTGTCCCTTGGGGGCCCTGAGTGCTGCTGCACCAGTGACATGGCAATAAACAGCGATGGTAGTGGTGATAAGGAGGAGAGTGCAGCAACCCTGTCCAGAAAGGAAACTAGAAGAGTTCTTGGGGCCCTAGCTTCAAAAAAATGTAGATAAGACAAGTCTGTGCAACAGGCAGGTTTCAGTCCTCCTTCCCCTGTGCCCTGCTAAATAACCTTCCTCAGCATCCTCTGACAGCATCAGAGGCTCCGAGGCAGAGCTGTTGCACCATGACCGCTCACCACCCTGGGATGCTGTTGCCCTCCCAAGGGAGCTCTCTGAGCACCTGTGCAACTTAGCAGCAGATTTTTTTTCTGTCTCTTGACAAAGCCTGAACCCAGAAAAAAAAAAATCCTCTGGGCTTCAAGGATTGATTTATCACCTCTGAGCATTACACAAACTTTTAGGTGTGTACTTGTTTGGCACTTTAGTTATGGAGCGAGCATGTGACTACCAAGGCTTTCTCAACCTGTTTCCAATTTCCTCTGTGGACGTCTCAAATCCACAAGACTTTCGTTCAGCCTTTACAGCTTAGCGTCCTACTGAACCTCTAGAAGCATGTCCTGTATCTGCAATGGAAGAAAACATGGATCAGTCTGGTGAAATACATGGCCATCCTCTGCTCTGCCTCATGAATCTGTTAAAGTTGAGCAGCTTTCTCTCAAATATTTGTGTGTCCTGAGGAAATAGTTGTAGCCCCCAAAGCCTCAAGCTGCTCTGGCAAGACCTGGGCTTGTTGCTCGCAGCAAGGCACTGGCCACCACATGGCTCTGCCCTGCAGCCTCTCCCTGCTAGCTCGTGAGTTGCTAGGGCTCCAGCATGGCACAAAGCTGTTGTGGCATCAAGGGCTGCCAATCACAGGATCAGCTGTGGTGGTGTTTTTGCCCCAAAATAGCTTGTCATATAGTTTCGTTCTTTTAGTCCTGTTTCCTAAAGAGGCAGAGATATGAGACTTCACTGTCTGTTGCCCCTGTCCATCATTCTGCCTGTATTCCTGACTGGATGGCCCCAAGTCAGACAGAAAGCTTTTTGGCACAGGGTGAGATGGCACAGTGTAGCTAGCAATGGTTTTACTGGAATTTCCTGGACCTTATGCGACAACATGTTCAGGTTGTCATATGACAGAAATGTTGCTTTCTTTATTGCTATAAAAATAAAATAGTTTTCTTCATGGAAGAGCTGTGGGGGAGGTGACACATATTCCAGGCACCAACTTGCACATCCCCACTGGAGCAGTTTCCATTTTCTCCTTTGCATTTAGATGGTTTTGCTCTGGGAGTCCTGTGAATGCTATCTCAGAGCAGTTCTGCTTGTGTTGCACATGGTGTCACCCCACTGGTGACAAGGACCATGATGTAAAGCCTGTTTGTGGCCCCTTTGGCAGGGGTTGTGACATCTTACTGGGATATTCCCACCTCCTCACCACCTTCTGATACATGAGGTGGGTACGGATGCTGTCCTGACAGAGCCATAATGACCTTTTAGCAGTCACCTTTGTATGGCTTTGCAACCAGCTATCAGGATGTCAGAGGCAGCAGCATCCCCCTTCCCCAGCATCCCCTGTGTGCCCAGCCTGGGAGGGGATTTGACAGAGGGAAGCTCTAATTTTCACAAGAAATGAGAACTCTCCTGCTCCAAGTGTTTGGGAAAGAGCTGACCCAAGAAGACTCTCGGTTTGGTTGTATCTAGCCTTCATAATACTGACCACATCTCCTATCCAGAAGTGGGGTGTCTCAGAACTTGCTTTTCCAGTTGCTTTTTTGATTTTGTGAGCTTTGCTGGTGTTAATGGCTGTTCCAAAGGCAGATGCTGTGTCGTCTGAGTCATGTCTTTCTATTCTGAGGTGTGACATGCCTTGAAGACAGCTCAGTCTGTCAAACATGGTTTGGGCAGGAGCTCTCCAAGGGAGCTGCTGTTGTGAGTGATCTGTGCTGGGACAGGTTTTGCTTGTGAGTCTCTAGTGTGATTCTTCAGTCCAGATTGGCATTACCGGGGAGTGTTTGTGGTCCTACAGAAAGCAGTGGTTTCTGTTGTTGCATGTACCATGGAATTAAATCTAGGTATTGACCTTGTCTTCCTGGTGCAACATTATATACTTGACCCTCTGTTGCTAATCTTCTCCTCTTTGTGCTGTTAGCCCTGTCAGCTGTTGTCACGTTGTTTGTTCCCCACTGCTAGAGCAATGCCAAGAGCACACCACCAGTCTGTACATCTGCTGACAGTGGGGGAAGGTGCCATGGACCACATGCTGGAGTCACAGTGGCTCTGGCCACCCTCTTCCTGTAACTCACCCACCAAGCCCACGGGAAATTGCTCTGTGCCCTCCCTGAGCCCTAGTGATTTCCCATCTGCGGCTGGGCAGATGTGGTCACCTGAGTGCAGCTTCCAGCAGAAGCTGGGTGAAAGCTCCTTCTCTATGGAGAGGAGGTGTCCCTGTGCAGAGCCAGAGACTGAGGGACCATCACATCTCCTGTGGAGAAAAGACTTATGTTATAAATACCACTGGATTCACTTATGAGGCTTCTGGATACGGGTACACATGTGGTGGTCCCTTAAGGTCTGGTCTCCAGATTGAGCCTGTGGTCAGACAAGGCAGGTGGGTCCCAGTGTACTACCACCAGCTGC
This sequence comes from Megaceryle torquata, assembly GCA_024611175.1. Taxonomy (NCBI): domain Eukaryota; kingdom Metazoa; phylum Chordata; class Aves; order Coraciiformes; family Cerylidae; genus Megaceryle; species Megaceryle torquata. Next base: position 43,426 of record JANIJG010004955.1, on the reverse strand, counting down.
AGTGCCTAGGAGCTGCAAGGGACAGCAGTGCAACGTGGTGGCACCAGCTGAGCCACAATCATGAATTCCCACTTGAGCACTTCTCATTTGCAGACTGGTGAGAGCTGCTTGCTCCACAGCATGGGATGCTGAACGTACCCTGAAACTGATATTTAAACCCCAAATTCTTTGTATTTGGCCTCTCACAGGCTGGCTGCATTTGCGAGCCTGAGCTCTGCCCGCTTTTATTCCCCTCTCAGGTGGACAGCACTTGCCTGGGCTGTTTGCACAAGCAAACCTGGCAGCGTTTTTTAAATCGTGCTTATTTTTTTCTCTGATTGTTTTTTCCAAAGCCGATTCTGGGAATGGAAAGAGATGTTAAATGTAAAAAGCTGATGCTTCCGGAAAACTTGTTTCTTTCCTTAGAAAGAATGAAATGTGACGTTGGTGAGGAAGTCTCCAAAGAGTCGTTAGTGTCCAGGAAGCTGCTCAACTTCCATGCTGGCTTTAGCAAAGGGCTCTGGGGCTCATTCAATCTTAATGGCCAGAAGCACGTCTGCTGCAGTGCAAGCTGTGAAGATGTGTCATTAGTGAGATGGCTGTAAGAGATGTTCTCACCTTCTCCTTCCATGGGCATGAGTCTTCTGGAAGGGCCATGCCTTGCCAGAGCCATCAGCAGGCAAGTAGCGCAGCAAAGTGTTGCTGGAAAGCAAAGTCTGAGCTTTGAGATACATTTCCTTGGCAGTGAGAGCCTGAGAGAGAGCATCTGGTTTCATATCAGAGCTGTCTGAAACCACAAACCCTGACAGGTTTTGAGCTAAGACTGAAAATCTTTCCAGAAGGGAAGCTCTGGGCTGGCCCACAGCATGCATCATCCCTGTGCTTCTTCTGCAGGTCTTCTCCACAGCAGCAATCTGTTCAAATGGGGACAGAAATGAGGCAGGTGACCTTTACGGGGGGTTGGAGTTTTATAACAAACTTCTGCTTAATTTTCATTTTAACTGACATACCTTGCTCTGGGATGGCTGATGTAAGGTGAGATGGAGCCAGACCCTGCCCTCGGTGTTTATCCTTGGCCATGGTTCAGGTCCTCAGGGGAGCCTGGATCTGTTGTTGCCTGGACAGTAAGGAGGACTGGAGATGGAAAGCTGCATTTGTCCCACTTTCCTACCTGAGCTTTGCATCTGAGCAGCATCTCAGGAGCTGTCTGCTGCAGTTTTGAGCAGCCCAGAAGATGCAATGTCAGGCCCTCAGGTTGGCCTGGGGAGAAGGAACCCTTCAACTCAAGTGGAGAAGAAACACCCCTTTTGGCTCACATCTGATCCTTGTGCTCCAGCCGCTCTCACCAGAGCTAAAAGGAAACCTGGTCTGGGCAACCAACCAGGGCTGTGTAATGTTAGACAGAGCCTCTGATGTACTACTTTCATAACCAGTCTCACTCAAAGGCAACTGCAGAGAGAAGGGGGAGGGCAGCACAAGAGGGAGGCAAATTCTGGTCTGCTTCACAGGACATCTGCCATCTTACGATGAAACGCTGCGAGTACGTGTGCTCATGTGTCTCCCCTGTGGCTGAGCATGCACAGTGTATCCCTTCAGGACGCTCTGGTGCCGAACAACTCGCTCACCACTGCTAATGGTATTTGTACAATCCTTCTTCACGGTGGGAGCAAGTCAGGGTGTCTGCCGCAGGAGTGGGAAGAGTTGGGGTTAGGGCAGTAACTGGAGGTGGGATGGGGGAGAGGGGAGAGGAGTGCAGATGGGGAGCAGCTTTCCATGCTTCATTCCTGTGCAATATGCTTTGTGAGTGCCTGTAGTCGAGCTGATAAACAACCACAGGAAACCTCAGACATACCCGTGTAGCAAATTTGTAACTAAATACAGGGCTGCAGGAGGCGTGGAGAAACTGCCTTTGGAGCGGGACTAAATATAACTCAGAGAAAGCAAACATGTTCACCATGGGCTGCACTTGTCCTGCTGGGTCACTCCTGTCCTTGGGCAAAGTGAGGAGGTGGGAGAGCAGGCATCCCCCAGGGCTTGCCATGGTCAGCACAGCTTCAGACAATGGTGTCTGGGACCCAAGCCAGGGTGTGCTGGGCAGCGGAGGATGCCTGGGTGTGTTGGAGAGCTGGGGCAGGATGGTGCAAACAGGTTACCCAAGAGAGCCACTCTCTTGAGAGCAGCTCACTGCTAGCCCAGTTCCTGCTGCCAAAGTGTTTGGGTTTAGGCTTTCTTTTATGGCCTCAGGTATTTCTGTGTTGCTTGGTCTGTGTCTCACATGTTTCACCTAGTCCAGGGCTCCTGAAATTGAGTGATTTCCACCACCTTTTGGTGATCTGTGAGACAGAGCAGCAGGTCTTCTGGTGTCTCCGGGTGACAGCCTGAGTCACTTTTCTCCACTAAATAGGATGGGGTTGAGGCAACTCGTGGATGGACACATATCCATCCTTCTGCCATGGGATTTCAGTTCCACTCCAGCATCCTCACATACTGAGGGCTTAAAAAGGACTGAGCTTCAGATCAGAGCTAAGAGGGAAATATCCTTCCTCTTGACACAGGGACATGCTTTCCTGCAGAGCTGGACTGTTCCTGCAGTGGGTGCATGAGGCTGTGAAGGCAATTCCATTGCTGTGCCATGTGCTTGCTGGGAAGTTTGACTGGCTGAGTTTTACCCTAACAGTCAGCAGAATGGAACAGGCTTGAGGACCCAGGCTGCTCTGGGATGGGATGTGGCCCGGGTGGCCTCCTGGGACTCAGCTCTGGCCCTGGTCAGGCTGGATTCCCCTGTGCCTCATAGAGGCTCTTGGATATTTGCTGTCAGTGTGTTGGTAACACTTCAAAAAATCCCTCACCTCTCTTGGTGGTGAGGCTGTGCCTTGCTCTGACTGTCTGCTCAGGCTACAGCTGCTCAGGGGTGCTTGGCGGCTGGTGGCCAGGTGAGCCCTTTTCTAGTGTGGGACCACAAGTGCTGAGTCTGAACCAGGGACCTTTGGGACGTATCCTCACATGCATAAGGGTGCTAGCCCATGTCTAGATTGTCTTAATTATAACAAGGGTTGAGTGAGTATGGATCCTCCTTCATGGAGGACAAGAGCAGCAGATGCAGCCCAGCCTAGTCTCTGCGTGCAGTAGGAAACAATGACCTTCTGCCTGTACAACCAGCTAGTGCCCACCCAGTCATAGCTGGGACCCTCCAGACACATCCAGAAAGCAAACAGGGTAATGTGTGACCTTCAGAAACTCAACTTGTCACAAGGTCTTTGGTGTCTGTCCTACAAATGACCAGGTCTCAGACAAAGGAGAGAAGGCATCATTGTGGTCTCCCCACTCTGTCTTCCTGGCTGTAAGCACTGGGGACGGGACAACCCTGGAGGAAGATGACTATTTCCTTCCGAAGGCCTGGGTCAGAGCATGATGAAAATGGGGAACCCCTGCTCAGAAAGAAAATGGTTCAGTTGTGTAGGCATTGGGAGGATGGAGAAGTAAGGATGGGAGGCAGACAACTGGAGGATCCCAGCCCCAATAGCCTCACATCCATATGGGGCTGCACTTCATCTTGTATTAGATTGGCCAAAACAGAGAGGCCATCACAAACTGCTCCCCACCTCTGGACCCCCATTAACAGCTGCCCTGCAGAGGAGGGATGCTAAGGTTGGGTTTGTAGGGTGCTCAGCACCTAATGCTCAGCCAGATCCTACTCACATTCTCTCCAGCACCCTTGCAGTTTGGAAGGGAGGATGAGGCTGCAAAGCCTTTTACACCATGGTCTTATCTGCCAGTTCATAGGGTGTCCTTTTTTCACTGTGAAGTTCTTAATTTTAAGAACATACCTAGATGGTTCCTATAACTATCCCAAACCCACTGGAGAGACAGCTTTCAAGTCACAAACCTCCTCAGAGTTACTGAAAAGTGAAAGGAGAAATGTGACGTCTCTTCTTGCCTTTTCTCTTAATTTTTTTCTTGAAAATGAAATTAAATGCGGCTGATGCTGTGCGTATTTTAAGAATTGCAGGGAGGAAGCAGGGATTTGCAGCTCTGCAAAGAAGTGGGATGAATGCAGAGAAGACTCTGGTCTTGCTGAGCTGGCAGACAGGGAAACAACCAGTACAGGATGAAATATGTCTCATGTCTGCTGCAGGGAAGGGAAGAGATCCAAGAGGGGAGGAGGGAGACAGAAAGCAGAGAAGCCCTTGTGGGTGTGGATCAGGCAACTAAGTGGCTTGTGCCTCTCACTGCCACTTTTGCAGGGTTTGCTTTTAAACTCTGCACCGTCATATTTCTTCTCGACTCATCTGTTGTCTCCCCATGGTCATGTGTGTTGGCTGGAGCTTGTGAGCCTTTCCTGTTCTGGGTAGAAAGCTTGTGGTCACCGGTGAGCTCAGACACATGCACGCAGAGCTGAAGGGAGCCCCATCAGCACTCAGCAGTGTTGAGTGTGGGCTCTGGTGCAGATGCTGTGGGGATCACTGCTTCGCTGTCTAGCTCCCATCTGCCAAACCTCAGCTGAGGAACCGGTGCCCTTCAGCTGCACCTGATCTGCTGCCTTCTCCTCCCTTCTCCTCCTCCCTCTCTTCCTCCCTGCAATGTGCCTGCTGGGGCAGTCCTGTGCCCTGAAAAGATGGTGATCCTGGGAACTGGAAGGACACAGGGGAAGGTGAGTGCAGTCCGGAGCTGAGCAGGTTTAGGACAGGGTCCTTCCTTGCATGGTCCCTCTGGTCCCACTCACAGAAGAGATGGTGCAGGGACAGGCTGTGGTAAGGAATATGATATGATATGATATATGATATGATACCCCTGGCCTTCAGGGGAGTGGGGCAGGGGTTTCCAGGCCTGTGACCCTCTCTCTTTCAGGTTTGAATTAGTCCTCCAGACACTGGGACCAATGCAGAGTGCATCCTCAGAAATGGGGACAATATCCCCCCACTTTCACCACAGACCAGTCATTTTGGGAGAGATGAGGCAGGCAGAGGGACTGTCTGTACTGGGGGCTCTGATGTCTTGTGCTCAGGGGGAGTGTGGTGACACGTACTGGCAGCAGCAACCCGTCTGCTGCGCTGGGATGTGGGGAAGGGGCACAGTTAATGGTGAGGACCTGATCTTTGAGACTCAGTGAAGTGCCCTTGGCTGAGAGTGTCCCTGCATGAGACAGGAGGCCAGCAGTGCAAATCTGGGAGAGAGGACTTGTCTCGTCTGGATGCCTGGATGAAAAGGGGGGGCCACAGCACAACACATGTCTCTATGCCTGCCATGCTCACAGAGCACCTGTCAAGGTGTGGGCATGGGGGGACCCCATTGGCTCACAGTGCTCAATGGACACAAAGTGCAGAGGGGGCTGTAACCAGGGTCTTCAGCCCCATGGTCTGTGACCAGAAGGGGTGATCGTGGCAAAGGAGCCAGAAGGAAGGATTGTCCCTGCATGTAGAGGATGCAGGGACATCCATCTCCATCTTCTCCAGGGAAAAGTGGTCCTGGCATCCCAGCATCACATCCCAGCATGTAGCATTTGGTCTCCCAGGGGATACATTGCTGCTGTGTCTGGGTAACAGCCTGGCAGGCAGAGGCACACAGGGTGGGTGCTGGGACCTGATCCTGTCTCAGCAGACCAAGAAACAGCCTAGTGCGGTGATAAGGCTCCTGCTACACCTCAGGTTTCTGTGTTCCAGTGGGTGACATGGTTCAGATGGTGGTGGTGTCCCTGCAGTGACACATGGCTTTCAAGAAATCCCTCCTGCCAGCTGATGTGCTTCATCCATTACAGTCAGCCTCTGCCCAGAGCAGTGTCCTTGCCAGGACAGGGAGGGTCAATCTGCTTCCCAGGGGTGCGTAGGTTGGGTCTTTGCTCCCTGACTCTCTGCTCAGCCAAAGAGGTGCAAGGGTCATATCATCTGGCAGAAATCAGCCTGGCTTCATTAATGTCACTCAAAAGCTACCCAAGCACCTTGTCTGGGGAGCAGACTCAGTCTCCACGGGCAAGGAACTGTCTGTAAATACTCTGCACAAAGCCTCACCATGTTACTGGGTTTGGATTTGTGTCAGGGTGATTACAGAGACAGCTGCTGGTGGGAAAGTCCTGATTAAGCTCAGGAGGGAAAGGAAGGTGCATCCCTATCTGTCATGGCTGTGGAGGGCAAACATTATCCAGCTGTCTAAACTGGGGCTGATGCTGTCCAGCCCTTCCCATCTTCAGCCCTGCATCCTTCCTTCTCCTTTGGTAGCCCTGGTACCCTCATCCTGGGGAGGAAAGCAGGCAGATAATGTCCCCAGTGAAAATGTGTGATTTTCTGTGCTGGTTATGACCAGTAGCTGGTGTCTGGCAGGATCCAGTATGACCCCAGTCTTCCTCACCAGCCTGTTTCTATGCATATCATTTCATGTCTCTTCTCATACAGTATTTCGCTGTCCTCCTGCAGACAATGCAACTGGACTCTGAATATGTTGGGGACCAGTTTTTGGCATTTTATGTTGCATTTTCTTGGGAGACCCAAGCACTTGGAGCAGGTGGGTGGACTGTGGCTTCAATCTCAGCTACTCTTTGCTGTCAGAGAGGAAAGCTGGCACTTCTTAAGCAGACAGGTCAACCAAGAACTGAAGCTTCTCAGGCAGGAGGAGCTCATGCTGCTCTTGCCCCACTGAGTCCTATTTTAAACCCGGAAACAGAGCGCTGGTGAGCAAGTTCTATGCTAGGTCACCAGCTCTCCTCCCACGCGCAGGCAGGTAGGATGTGGATGTGGAAGTGGAAAACCACCGACACAATTAGCAACAGGCTGTGTTTTGCTTCAGCAGGGCCTCTCTAAGCCCTGAGGTAGACGTGCCAGAGGAGCCCAGCATGCAGCCCTGGCTCTGCTGGTCGCTGCAGGCACCGTGGGTCTCCCACAGCATCAGAAACCCTTCTACTTTTCCCAGAAGGAAATGTTGTTTTGAGAACCATGGTGCCAACAGCTCACAGGCTGCCTAACACTGCTGTGCGGTATGTGGTGCTCTTATGCACCCAAGGGGTCAGGGGAATCATTCACTTCCCTTCTGTAGCCAGTGATTGAAGGGGGTGATCTGTAATTTTTGAAACTAGGAGGATTAGTTGATGTTCTCCTCCTCTGGTCCAGATGCTGGCACACCAGGAGGCACGCCCCATTTCTACCTGTAGAAGCAAAGCCCTGTTTGTCCTCAGCTGCATGGCTGATGCTTGCTGCAGGTTGTCAATGCTGCGCTCAGCTGCAGCCAGACCACTAAAGTATCCTTTCCTTCCTCACTGCTCTGCATCAGGAGTGCTGAGCATCTCCAGGGAGCCTGGCCTGGAGTGGCAGCGTGGGTGCAAGGGGGAAGGCAAGTTGTTGCGCCATGGGCGGGAACAAGCTCTAGGCAGCATTGTGACTCGCCCACCACTGCCATCAGTGTGGGATGCGGAGGGGAAAGTGTTTGCTGACATAGTAGACACCCTCTGCCCTTCTTTGCACCCCTGGTGCACCCCAGGGCAGTAACCTCAGAGAAAAGGATGTGTCCATCACCACAGCAGTATCCACATGCTGCAGAGATACGATTCTGGAGTTGGTATCAGGCACCAAGCTGAGACAGAGGAGGGTTGACATCTCCTCCCCACTCCCGGCCCTGGCCCAAGCTGCCTGCCAGCTGTGCAAGCAGAGGCAGAGGTTTGCTATAGTAAGCCCCTGACCTGCAGAAGACCCTTGTCCTCACCTCCTGCATCCTCTCCACTTTCAGCTGAAGCAGCGAGCTGCTCCTGTGATGCTGCTGCTCGGCAGGTGGTGGAAATCTGCTGAGGCGGCTCAGTGACAGGCCTTGTTATCTGGCCCCAATGCCAGAAATAAAGGCCACATGGGTCTGGGGTGGGTTTTGAAAACTTCCCATGCTGCAGGAAACCTTTAATGAGCTTCTGAAAGCTGCTGAGAGGAGGATGCTCTCAGAGCTCAAGTGGTGCATGCCAGGAGCCTTCTTGTGTGTGTCCATCCATTTGCCCCTCCAGCTGCAGAGCTGTTGGGTTTGCTGATGTCTGTTTAAAGATTTAGGACCTACCTGGGCAGAGTTAGGTCTTAAATCTACACATTAATTGGACTGAATCCTAAATAGAGCAAAGGCAAGAGCACAAGTGTGGGCTGGTGAGCTGACTGTGCTGGAGGGATGCGGAGGACTGATGGGACTGCGCTGTCACTGCTGCCTGTGCTGGTCTGGGGATTGCTGGAGGTGGACTTCGTGTTATCAGCCATAAATGTGGGTGTTTCAGGGAAATCACCGAATTTGGAGCTAAGGGCTGGTTTTGTTTCCATCTCTAAAGGCAAGAAGAGAGGGCAAATCCTGCCAGCTGGAAAAGCCTAAAGCCTCCATCTAGAAAAGCTGAGAGTCATGCCGCTGCTCACTCTGTCTGTAAATACAGGCAGTGCAGTCCTGCAATTGCTGCTGTGCCCATGGATGGAGAGATAGGAGAGGGCAACATGCTGGGGGAGATGCTGTCTCGCTGTGGACACTTGAGGGGCAGGGCCATGAGGTGCCAGAGAAGTGGACTGGGAAGGAGCCTGTTGTGGGGTCGATCACTACAGCCGAGCATCTCAGCGCTGGTGTCTTGAATAGATGTCAGTGTCTCCTCTTCCCCCTGCTCCTGGCTGCCCCATGCCCACTCCCCAGCCTGCTTGTGTTGCATCATAGACAAATCTCCTCTCCTTTCTCCTCAGATCTTAGGATATATATATTATTTTTTCTCTACTCCTTCTTTGGAGAGAACAATGCTTGAGGGCAAGGGAAGCCATCCATCTCCAGGCTGGTTTCCCTCTGCAGCATTACCAGCTCCTGAGCTTTTCTCAGGGTTTGTTTTTCTGGGGTGCTGGCTCAGAATGGCAGCAGATCAGCAAATCAAGCACAGAAACCTCATGGAAAATTGGGCTCTTTGTTAGTGGTGGGTTTGGTTTTGTTTCTTTTTCTGATTGGACTTTGCATTTCAGACTCAGTTTGACTTAATCTGAACATTTCTTCTAAACTCCCAGGGAGGATGAGCTTCCTAATCCTGCCCCGCTCAGTGATGCTGATGCTTTGGGAGCCTTCTTGCTGAGGGGGGATTTGGAGACCAAGTGTTCAAATGGGTTCAGCTTTGAGCTGAAGTTTTCTCCAGCAAAATGCAGCCCCTGAGGCATGCTGTGCACACCCATAGGCCTCCGCCTCCCTGCTGGACATCCTTCACGCTGGGGTCCCATGTCCACACTGCCCCAATGGCTTTGTGCTCCCTGCCAAGATTTGGGTGGATCCTGATCTCCACCACCAGCCTGAGCCAAGAATGCTTTTTTTTTTTTTTGCAGGTGAGACACAGGACCCAAGGCCATGCCCATGCGGAGTGAGGAGCAGCTGCACACTCACCCCATCATCGCAGACGCCCCGTGGCTGCTGTGCCCACCCCGTGCTGCAGCCTCAGCTTGGCTATGGAGAATGCAGGTGGGTGATGCTGAACCCTGCAGGATGAGGGGATCCCAACCAAATGAACCCACCTCATCTACCTTCTTGTACCTCCATCACCTTATAATAAAATATGTGGGTACCTAAGGAGGATTTGTTGCCGCTGGGCAGACCGTGCTTTTTGCAAGGTGTTGGCAGATTGTGATGGGTAGATGGGAAACAAGGCATGAAGCAACTGAGGGGCAGCCAAAAGAGTTGCTATAGATGGGCACTGAGAAAGAATCAGGTTTGATAACTGTTCATGTTTCAATTTTAAAGCAGCTTTATGTTTTATTATATTTTTTGTGTATATTTTTTCCCCATCTATGTTTTATTTTCACACTACTTCACGAGGTGTTACTGGTCTCCCAGCATACCAAAGTTAGGATATCAAAGCTGAAACATTTTTTTTCATTTCTAAGCCACTACTGTTTGTTGCTGGCAGGTTGAGGCTGTTTTTAGATCAAAGTGCCTCTTGTTTGTGTAGGAATGAGAGTTTCAGTGCTGTGCTCCACATGAAGAAACCTCAGCCTATCATGACTGTAGTTGCTTTGATTTAGAAAAAGAGGACAGTATTTATATCAGTGTTCAGGAAAAGCTTCCCCTGGTAGTTAAAAACATACACAAATGAAAAGAATAGGAAATTTCAAATAGTCCATTATTGCATAATTCCCTAGTGCAAAACCAATGAACATCATAGTGAAATTGAGGAGCTTTACAAAATCACTGGCGGGAAAAAAAAGAGAGAACATACAAATTTCCTAGACATTGCCCCAAATGATATGTCAAAAATTAGAAAAGTCCCATTTCAGTGGACATTTTTTGCACTGTAGTTCCTCCCTGCGTGGGTACAATGGCATGAACTGTACAGGCAGAGATGGGGATGGGACTTCCCGTGAACACACAGCCCCCTTCACCAGCAAGTGTGAATAATTGTGAATCCGAGCATGTGGTTCTTTTCTAACACAGCTTCGACTGAAGCCACAGCAGAAAGTCTTCCTCTGCAGAAGAAGCCTGAACCAAGGAATCCTTTGTGCTAGCATCCTCAGGGGGATGCACTGCTGTGTGCATCACCAGTGGGAACAGTGGCAATGTCCACTCTCCTGCGTGATGAACCTGGGTCACCACTAAAAGACACAGTAGAAGAGCTAAAAATCATATCTTTTGGTTTTTTTGTTTTTCGTTTTTTTTTCCAAACCCATCCCAAGATGGTCCATTCAGTCTGCATAGGGCAAGGGGCCAGATACTCAAATCTGCCCCATCTCCTGCATGATCATGTCTTACTGATCCTCTGCCCACAGGAACACTCACTGGAGATGTCCCTGTTGGGCTGACTCTCCAGTTGAGCTGTAAAAATTCCCTCAATATTTTGCTGTAGCTCCCAACCAGCCAGCTCCACCACTGATACAGGCCAGTTAGCTTTATCTCCTTACAGAGCCAAGGAAGGAGGTTTGGAGGCTGTGGTCCTTGAGCACAACTCTTAAATAGTTGTGCTCACCCTGGCTGCCTCCTCTGTCCCTCACAGGTAAATACAAGTGCCCACCTCTGCCTTTCTGCCATCCCTCCTATGTTAGGGAAAATGGAGCTGCGGCAGAAGAGGGTGTGGAGGGAATAAGAAAATTCAGGGGCAAAACTGGACAGGAAATGTGGTGGTAATGACACCAGTCCCAAAAGACAATCCCATGTGGATGAGACAACTCAAACTGGGCAGTATGTGTCTGGAGATCCTTTAGGACCTGGATAAATTGCTCTTTGCTTGCATCCTTGCCATGCGGATGAGGCCTGCTCAGACACTGCTGGCACTGGTCTGGACCCCACCAGTGAACATGGAGGCAGGAACCTGCCCTAGAAAAGGGCCCTGGGGTATGGTTACCACAAACATCTGAGATCCTCCACTGGATCAGGGCATGTTCTGCCTGCTCCAGCCTACAACTTCCTACAGGAGAACATCACCTAATAATACCAAATTTTACATAATGCTTTTTTTTTTTTTTTTAATTTATTACAAAGGAGCAAGAAACATTTTGCTGATAGGGAAAGAGTAGCCCGGTGTAGGGAGGGACACAAAGACAGGTCATGGTGGAGTAAATAGACCTTGCAGCTTTCCTGGACAATACCTCACATGCTTTTAGGGCTAACTTTTATTTTACTTCTGAGATGTGTCAGTGCACATGGCCAGCCAGCTGTCATGTGAGCTCACTCGTGATCACGAGCCCTTGCCCCACATACAAGTCATATCCTAAACTGGGTGTGAGGTTATCAGACTTATTTTTGTCCAGGAGAAGAATGCAGTTTGGTTTTGACATGTATGAAGTGCCTGTGGTGGTTTCAGGCAGAAGCACTGACCTTAGGTCCTTGCCTCGGGAAGCAGAAGCTGCTCGGGGTCCAGGGGTGGGTGGTCGTGTGTCAGGGAGATGCTGCAAGATGTGGATGGCAGGCAGGAGGTGACATGCCAGTCTGGTGGCTCTTCCTGGGTTTCCCATGAGGAGTGAACTGCTGGTGTGGGCAGCAGACCTTGTTTCAAGAGTGCTCTTTGCAATGTATGTGAGGTTGAGGCCTCTTCAATATTTTTATCAATGACACTGATGACAGGACAGAGTGTCTTCTCAGCAAGTTTGCTGATGATACAATATTGGGAGGTGCAGATACACCTGAAGGTTAAGCGAGACTTGGACAGACTGGACAACTGGGCAGAGCAGAACCTGATGAGGTTTAACAAGGATAAGTGCAGAGTCCTGCATCTGGGGTATAATAATAAGGTACACCAGTACAGACTGGGAGGTGATCTGCTGGAGAGCAGCCCTGTGGAGAAGGATTTGTGAGTCCTGGTAGACAAGAAGTTCTCCATGGAACAGCAGTGTGCCATTGTGGCCAGGAAGGCCAGTGGTATCGTGGGGTGCATTAAGAAGAGCGTGTCCAGCAGATCAAGGGAGGTTCTGCTCCCCCTCTACTCCCCACTGGTGAGACCTCACTTGGAGTATTGCGTCAGTTCTGGGCTCCCCAGTTCAAGAGAGACGGGGATCTGCTCGAGAGAGTCCAGCGGAGGGCTACAAGGATGCTGAA
>JANIJG010004955.1:0-28442 GCA_024611175.1 Megaceryle torquata | reverse complement strand
CTCCTTCTCTGGAGAGATTCCAAACCTGCCTGGACAATGTGATCCTGGGCACCCTGCTCTGGGTGACCCTGCTGGAGAAGGGGGTTTGACTAGATGACCTCCAGAGGTCCCTTCCTACCCCCACCATGCTGGGATTCTGTGAAAAACTCTATGGGACCCCAGGGCAGAGCTGTACCTTGTCCCTGGCTGACAGCTGCAGGAATCAGGGTTTACCCCAAAAGTAACAGGGAGCCATGGGCAGAGCAGGGGATCTTTCCAGGCTTCTAAATGCTGCAGCAGCCAAAGGCAGCCAGCCTTTGCAGTTTGCAAACAGCACAGTGTGACACACTTCTGACCACCCCCAAATCTTCCTCATTCCACCCCAGCCAGCTATAGTCACAGGTAGAGTGGAAATTTCTCCTGCATGTCACTCATTTTTGCCTCAGTGGGTGTCAGAGGAAAAAAAATCTAACCCACTATCCTGTCCTGAGAACATCTGATGGAAACTTTGCAATGGATTTTTTGTTTCATTGATTTGTCTTCTCCTTTTGTGGTCTTGTGTAGAAACCTTCAGTACCCTCATCATCCTGGTGTCACCTGGTTTGTGCTTTCATGAGCTGTCATGTGTAGAAGTAGCATGACTGGGTTTTTTTACAAGCGTGCCTCATTTTACCCAAAGCCCTCTCATTCCGGTGCAGGGTTGAAACACCCATGTTCCCCTGTCACCTCTTCCCCCCCATGCTGGTGAGGAGCTCCTGATAGTCATCCTTTGTGCAGAAACCTCCTCATCCTATTTTTTTTCTACGTTTGCTATTTTTCCTTCTGAGCTGGAAGGATGGAGCCACCTTGCTTGATGTTACTTAGCTCTTGGAGGGCCAAGTACCCTCTGTAGAGGCTGCTACCTCCCTCCATCAGCACTGCTCTGTATTGCATGCTTGAGCGGTGTCAGCCCAGTGCAGATCCCTGTGAACACCACACAGTTCCTAAGCTGTGGTTCCTGCCTCTGAGAAGCTCTGAGGCCATTTCCAAGCTGTCTCTCTTGGGCTATGGTGGTTTAGTTTCCACCAGTGCCTTAGGGAGGGATCATATTAAGTGGCTTTTGCAAATCCAGATAGACTGGACCACACACACCATCCTCGGCTACGGATGCAGGAATTCCTTTGAGCTCTGCTTTCTTCTGCAAATCCATGTCCGTCCCTCCCCGTTACACTTATTATCGCTCTGCTACTCATCTCTCCTTGCCCAGGAGGGGTATTGAGACTTCTGGTCTGTAATTCCCTTCATGTCCCTCAAGCTTTTCTTAGTTTCACTTCGTTGGGTTTTTTTTTTTTGGTTTGTTTTTTTTTTTTTTTTCCATTCTTCTGGTGCTGCAGCAGCCCCGAGCAGTCAGTACCAGCCATGGACGATCATTTAGCAATTTCATGCTCGAATTCCCATGATGCCCTGGGCAAATATCAACTGATCTCAGCAATTCACTATTCATTTTATTGATCATTTCCAAAGCTTTGCTGCCATCAGTTCCATTTAACTCAGATGATCAGCAGGGCAGCCCCAAAGAAAGGTGCTGCACATATCTTCAGGGTGGAAATATCTTTCCCAGAAGTTGCTGTAACTGTTGTTAGAACCAAACCATGATGCAGGGAGGGGTTGGAGCTGTGTCACCTTGAGCATCCATCTGGCTTCCCATGGGCCAGGATGGGGATGCAAGAGCATCTTTCCTAGTTCACTCTGGTCCTACACCCACCAAATGTAAGACAGGCTCTTCCCAGAGATTTTTATTTCCATGTGAGTTTTTGCCACAGAAAGGAGCTCCTTAATTAGCTCAGTTAGAAACTTTTTCTTGCCCTCTTCCACCATGGCTGCTACTTATGCCCTTCACAGCTCTTGGTGTGCAAACCATGTTCCTGCAGCAGCTCCTGGAGCCTTCACATCCCTACAGCAACCTCCATCCCTGCGGATTTGCAGTGACCATGGCAGTGTGGTCTATCCCCCAACACTGCTCCCCAGGGCTTGGCTTGCATGGGATGTTCACCATGCAGGACCTGTCTGCCCAGAGGCATCCTGCCCACACTGACCCGGGGAGCAGGTCAGGTGAATGCCAGGGTGAATGCTTGTGCTCACCTTGTGTGTCTGGGATGCTAAGCAGACATACATCAGCACATCCTGGGTGCTCTGTTGGCTTCTCCAGTTCTGTTCTCTGCTGCAGCCAGTGCTGCTGCCCTTCCCAGCATCCTGCTAGGTGCCGCCTACACTGACTTGTGCATTTTGGTTCCACAGGCAGAACGAGGTGACTACAGACATTACATCATCCCCTTGCTGCACACACTGATGTACACCTTGATAAAGGTAACTCACCGTAGGCTTTGCTGGGACAAGATCCAGGAAAATCAGAAGCCACAGGAGAGGTTACCTGAAGTCACTCAGCGCACCTATTCCTGTGCTGAAATATTCCAGTGCCTGCCCAGCAGAGCCCTGGGACTACTATGAGTGGACTCAGCTGTGCATTTCCCAATATGCTAGGTTGAAACAGCATCACTTATGACATGTGTGGGAGTGACAGGTACTTCCAGTTTATCCCCTTATCTGGAGGTGTTCAGGTGCCTGATGATACAGGAAGCCACAACCCAGCAACAATATCTGCCCACAGCCCTTCAGTGGGTTTTGCTGGAGGCTTCCAAACCATTTCAGGGCCTGATTCTACTTCATATATTGCATTTAAGCCCCTGTTGATTTTGGTGTAGCTCTGTGCTCTCCCACCCCAGCGTCTGTTGTGGGGAAAGCCCCATTAGGGGTCACTGACTGTGGCATCTTCTTATCTGCCCCTTTCTGTCTCCAGGCTCCCTCCATCTCCGATGAGCTCTGCAGCAGAGTGTACGATTTCTGTAAGAAGCTGCTCACCCTGCCCAAGCCTTTCTGCACCATTGGCTTGGACTATGCCTTCAGGCTGAAGATGGAAAGGACAGCACCAGGTATGAGGGTTTCTCCACTCTGCCAGTGCATGGCATGGTGAAGGGCCTGGGTCCTTGGGGCAATGGTTGTGGGACTTTAGGGGGCTTCCACACCTGAGCTGGCCTTTGCCTAATGCAACAAGCAATGGCAAGGATTTTTACAGGGGGATGGTCAAACACTTAGAGGTCTTATGGATATATTTGGATGGGAGGGTTCCCCACTCCTAATTTCAGGTTGCTGCACCTTAGCTACTGGCAGAAAACCTTGAGATCCTCCTGCTGTTGGTGTAGGTGAGTCAAGTCCAGTCCCTCTTAAGGGTAGGTAAATGTACACCCTCTGACTATATAGAAAACAGGGTGCTTATGCTCCCAGCCTGGGCGTCTTAGTAAATTTTGTGCAGGTCTTCTTTTAGCAAAGTGACGTCTCCATCTGGGATTGGGTTACAGGCTGTCCAGCATGGGCTCTCCCTCCACTACCTGTGCATCAGGTTTTAGACACTAAAATGTCACATGTTTCTGCAGAGAACAGTCCCTTTTAGGAAGCAAGCCAGAGGACAAGACTAATTTCCTTTTTCTGTACATTGTTCATTGAAGTTCTTCTTGTTAAAGTTTTCTTTAATATGTCTCTTTAAAAGCAATCCTTTAGAACAGTGCCATGTGCAGATGCCTTATGATGTGGAAGTAAAAGATGAGAAACCTTGTGGTAAATTAGAAAGTGCCATTATTGGTAGTCTCAGCCCATCACCCTCACCCTCACCACTCTTGCCCGGTACCACTTTGCCTGGAGCTTCAAGGTCCACCTGAGTGCTGGTAAAAGAATGATTCAATGTGGAGAGAAGGGGATCTCCAGTGGGGCTTCTCTCAGAGCACCACAAGGTTCACAAGACAATTGCACCTGAGCAATATGGGTGGATGTATCTTCCCAACCCCAGAGCTGGGTTAGGGTCAAGTCCATCTTTCCTCGTTCAGAAAAACATTATGTTCTTCATATCCTCCCAAGTGCTGTCCCCTGGTGTGGCTCCGTGGATGGAGGCCAGGAGTAGAGCTCTTCCTCCTCCTTCCTACTCTGCTCCCAAGCTCATAATCCATTAAACAAAGGAAGGGAAATACAGGAAATTGTCCCTGAATAGAAGGGGGGGTTCTTTTTATGTAGTGTGGCTTGTCTTTGTCCCTGATTATTTTTAACTCTGGGACCAATTCTTGGCTCTTTTACATCATCTCTCCAGCAATGGGTGTTCGTGACTTGGCAGACCCACACTCAGCCTTTACAACCGGGAGCAGCACAGAGCTGCTCCAGTGAGTTGTGTTGTTATTTCTTGTGCTCTGACTCCTGTGTGTTTATCCTTTTGTGTTTGCCAGGTACTTTGTACCAAAGAATGGTCATTTCTGAACAGAGTCTCAAAAGTGACCCATACCCTTATCAGGAAAAGTGAGTATCACCTCTTCAAATGTGGTGTTGTGTTTCTTTTATAGTCCCAAAGTGAAATCTGTTCTGTTCTTTTTCCATGCTCTGAATTAATGCCAGGTGGAATGGACAATTTGGACATATACCACATGGCAGCACATGGTCTGGGGGGGACACGCAATTCTGTGGCATCCAGTGCCTTGTTAAAATGAGCTTTGTATTGGGAGGAGCATTTTCCTCCCCCATGTCCCAATTTATTTCTGTGATCCTGACAGGCAGGGAGCTTCTCTTGGTGGGGAGACAGGGCAGAGAAGGGGACTATCAGCAGCAACCCTTCTTCTCTGCACGGGGTGATAGATACATGAGCTGCTTCTTCCAGCCCTGATGTCAGTAATGAGGAGTCCTCATCTCCCTCTCTTCATATCCTCCTGCCCCACTCAGGATTTTCATCTTTGCTGATCCAGAGCTGCTCTCTGAAGCAATCTGCAATGCACTGGTCAACGACACAGAGGCAGCTCAAGTCGCCCAGAGCCCCCGGGCATGCATGTGCTACGTGATCATCCATGCCATGCAGGCTGCCCTGGGTGAGGGCTGCAACATCAGCGGCTTGAGGGCAAGCCTCCAGGTAATTGGCAGCACTGCTGCACTACCATGTATTGGTTTTCAATGGTCTTGCTCTTACTGGACACCTCAGAGCAGGGGAAGTTGTTTTGGCAAATGGAGAGACACCCTGCCTCAGCTCCCTGCTCCTCACTGCTGGTCCCCAGTAGCCTCAGGGTTACTTGCAAGGCTGGGGGGCTACAAGCAGAGCTGCTACTAAACTAAATAATTCTTCAAACATAAAAGAGTTGTTGCAGTGGGAGCCAGAGGGTTTGAATTTTCAGTTTGTGCGCTCAGTTTTGCAGAGCAAAGTTGGGCATTGTGACTGAAATACAGGTTCCTCTGTAAGACACTGGTCATTGCAAAAACACATCAAAGGAAATGTTTCAGGCAGTCTTCTCCAAAACCTCCTTTGAGGAGCTGTGGGGCCACAGTAATACAAATAATCTAGTTCAAAAAGGCAACTTTGCAGAGGCTCTCGGTGGTTTCCACTCCAAGGACACCTTTGTGAATCTGCTGTCTCTGTCTCCTGAGGGTTACTTGAGCTGCCAGCTCTGCTGCTGACTCCCCTGAGCTTGTGGCAGCTGGGAGCACAGTACCCACCAACTGCAAACATGCCAGAAAAAAAGCTTTAAGCAGCCAGCATGACCAGTGCCTCTTCTTCTCCAGCCTTCCCCGGGGAGAGGAGGACATTTGTGTCCTCTGCTGCAAAACAATTTTGGCAAGACTCATTTGTCCTCTTCCTGCCCACTCCCATGTCCTGCACATGGAATATCTCCTCTTTTCCCACCTCCGGGTGTTAATAGCTTCTCCTTGAAACAGGACATGCCCACGAGAGATGTTGAGCACTGGTTCCAGCAAGTGGTGGCAGCAGTTGAGTGTGTAGGAAATGATGTGAGCACAGACCGTGGCCAGCACACAGCAAGGCTGGAGAAGATTTACCACACCATCCTTGGCTCCTCACAAACAGGTAAGCTCCCATGGGGCCAGCCATGCATGATGAGTTAAGGCCACCCTCCCATCTGCCTCTGCTTCAGCAGCACCCATCACCAGTATGAAGTCCTTTCAGCCTGGCTCCTTGCAGTGACCTGGTGTCCAGGCTGGCAAACTGCATGTGGCAGTGGAAGACAGATTTGTCACCTGAGGAAAGGCAATCTCTGCTGCTAATTAGTTGTCCTGTGGCCTGGGGACATGTCTCCATCATTTGCAAAGGGGCCGTAGATGTCATTTGGGGGGTGGGGGATTGGGGTTGGACAGATTCTCTAGGGCTCTGCTGGTGTAAGATACATCTTGCCACAGCCTAGACTGGAGAGACACTGCACCACTCCCTAAGACCTCCTTACAGTGATGGGGTAGAGGTGCTGCCACCTCCTTCCAGCCATGGCAGTGGATGACTCTGTTCCAGCCTGGTGCCATCAGGGCTACACGGATTATAACAAGTGACCCCATCTGTCATGTCTTCCTCACACGAATCTGGGGTAGACCAGAAGGAAATGAGGGACTTGTTTCCCTCTTACTGGCTACTCCTAGTGGAAGGTTCCCTGCATCCTAACCCCCTTCCCAAAAAGAGCTGAAGACTGTCCCAGTGCAAGGTATGAGAAGGAACAGCCAGCAGTGCAAGGAGAGGACTGGGACCATCTCCATTTGGTGTCAGGGAGCTATTAAATTGTCTCACTGCTTCTTGCAGAGCCATAATGGGTTAAAATTAGTCAGTGATGGCGGGGCTTGAGGGCCCCCTTGCATCTCAGCTGAGATAGCCAAGGGAGGTCCTCCTATGTGTGTCGGAGGACCAGTGCTAGAAGGTTTCAATTGTTCTGCAATCCCTCTGCTGTCTGCAGCAAGGCAAGGTCCTTCACTTGCCCATGCCTCAGTTTCCTTGTCTTCATTTCTCCCTTCCTCTGATGCTGTAGGTACCTTCTTATGGCTCAATTCATGAGAGCAAAGATCTGTAATTACAGCCCCAGGTCTGACCAGGAGGTACTCAGTGTGGGAGAGCCCATGGGCCTCACCACAGGCTATCTCAGCCAGCATCTGAAGCACAACACTACTGGGGGTTTGTGCATCTGTGTGGAAAAACTGCTCCTGTGTGTTAACAAGCTTTTTCTTTCCCACAGGAGATGCTCCCCTGGGAGGGCTGCAGGGTGCCCCTCTGCCCAATCCCAATATCAGCTTTCACCTCTGGACAGAAGATGACCAGCTCTGTGAGTGCCCCGGGGATGCTGTGGGGAGTTCAGATGGTTTCTAAGGCTGGGAATCCTGTGCAAAATATGTCCCTTAGCCCTGATTCTTGATCAGTGAGTTTCACATCATCACCCAAGGGCCAAACTCATGGAGGCTCATGCTGACTGCACTAGCCTTCCTCCCTGGGGGGTGTTGGGGTCAGATCAGGGTGTTGGGAGGGAGAGGGGTGAAGGAGGTGAGGAGAGGACCCCCATGGGACAGGCTGCAGCAGGATGTGTCCAAAGTACCTGATTTGAGTGATATTGAGCTCTATTCACGGTGCAATGTGAAATGGGACTGAAGGACATACTCCTCTTGGACTAGTGGAGGTATTGGTTTGGATGAGAAGAGGGGACCTAGGGCAGGACTGGGGCTCAGCCTGGCTTTGGTTGTATTTTTCTCCTTGAGCTCCATTCTTCCTGCAGGGAAGGAACTGGTGCTGTTCATCCGCCCGCTGTCGCAGAGCTGTGAGCCTGACTGCCTAAGCCAGGACTTGGACAACTTTGAGATCCAGGATATCATTTCAGGCTGTGAGTGCTGTGAGCAGACCCGCTTCTCTGTGCTCTCCACTGACAGTGGCATCGAACGAGACTTGCCCGTGGCAGTTGAGGATTCCTTCACCCCTTGCAGTGCTGAAGCAGAACAATCCCGGCTCCACAGGAAGGGTGGCATTAAAAAAAAGCCATTGCCACTGGAGAGTGTGGCCTTTCTGCAGGCTGGCTGCAATGGTCCTGGGACAAAGTCCCCAGTGAAGCTGCAGAGAAGACTGGGCATCCCCCCAGACCCTACAGCCCCACTCCAGAGGCTGCACACTGCCCGCATTGTTCTGCTGGGGGATGACCGGATCCTGGGGCGCCTGGCCCAAGCCTACCACTCTTTGAGGTAACCAGTGGCCACAACCTCTTTGGCTCTGGGTGCTTGGAGGAAGGGAGGACAATGTGGGGACTGTGCTCTTCAGCCTGTTGAAGCAGACAAGGTGGTTGGGCATGGGGTTAGGCTCCAGCATTATGAGACAGGATGGGACCCAGGTGTTTTACACCCAAATGCCTCTGACTTGACTGGCTGCATGGCACCATTTGGCTCTGTTGGCTCAAAAGGTGCACACAGTGAATTTTTTCCCCTTTGTCCAATGAACAATGAACGAGGTGAGACATTTTCCTATGCCAAAGGGAAAAATTCTAAAAAAAAGCAAAGCTATTTTCCAGCTGTCTCTTCCCAGCTGTACCACCTGGGCCAGGAGAGCAGCATGGGCTGTTTTGAATCATGGTGCAGGCAGTAGCCTGGGGAGCAGAACTGGGTGCAAAGGGAACCACCAGCCCCAGCCAAGACTCTGTCTGTGGGATGCCCCTTACCCCCATCATCTCCCCTTGCTCGATTCAGGAACCCAGGGGAATTACTGCTGTCCTGTCACACCGGGCAAAGCAGACAGGAGAGGAGGGCATGCACTTCTCTTGCGGAGCAGCTGTGGTTCCCTGGCACCACCCAGCCCTGGGTGGTGTCAAGAGTCATATTCTTCCACTTTCCCCTCATGACACAGCTATATATTTTTCCATTTCAAGGAAACGAGAAACACGGAGAGTTTTTCTGACTCCTAGGCTGGACCTGCAGTTCTACTACATCCCAGTGGTGATGGAGCAGCCAAACACCTCAGCTGTTATGGTGAGTCTGGGCTCTGCTGCTGGCTGCCAACAATTGTCAGTGTTCTTGGAGGAAGGTCAAGAGAGAAGTTACAGGAATTCAGATCTCTTAATGCTTTATTCCAAGAACAAGGAGGATGGGAGCCAAGAGAGGGCATCTGGGCTCAGTTTGCAGACTGGCTTTGGGAATCCATCAGCCCCAGAGCCATTCAGATTGCTCCAGCCACCCTGATGGTGGGGTCCAGCCCAGACATTGGTGTTCAGTTTTGCTGTAGAAGGATTGAGGGAGCTTTAGCAAAGGATTGATGCTTTTCTTACCTCCCAAACAGAGGAAGTAGTTGCCACTTACTGAGGGCTTTGCCTGCTTGGTCATGGCCCCAGTTTTAGTTCTGCAAGTCACTACCTTGCAAGTTTATCTTGGGCACAATCTCTTCCCCTCTGACAGCCTCAAGACAACGATAAATAAACAGTGTTGCACCTCTCACAATACTTTAAGCTGGCCCAGAGCTGGCTGTGAGTCCTGGCAAACATGCCATTATAAAAATGAGTATTTCTTCTTTCCATTCTTCACTTAAGTTTTGTCCTTGAGCACCTGCTTAATGAGTGCTGCAGGAAATGTTTTGCCATCTTCTCTGGACCAAGCAGGGAAGGGGAGGGATGGGGGAGCTGCTCACAGGGCATTTGTGCCCCAGCTCCCTCATCCTCCTCTATGGTTCCTGGTATTTTGAGTCATGACTGTAGTGAGCTGTGTGTTTCTCTGACAGGACCACGTTGCCATGGGCCAGGAGGAGCTCTGCGAGGTGGCCGCGTACCTGGGCAGAGCCGACCCATGGTACGAGAGCAACATCAACACGCTGTGCCACATGATTCCCAAGCTTGCCACCATGGTATGAGGGAAACCTTCCCACCTCCCCATCCTGGCCCATTTCCCAAACACAACTGCCATAGTTGAGAACATGCTCATATTTCTTCAGGGCTCCTCCGTGCCCCACATATAGGCTTTCTCCCTGCAAACCCACCCCGTGGCCTGTCATCGGGGAAGGTGCTTGTGGTTGACACTTCCCCAGCCCACAAGACCCATTTGCTGCAATGGGGTTTTTTGGCCAAGGGACGGGAAATGGCAGCTTTCAAGAAAGAACATGTAAATGAGGCATTTGCTGAAATGCCCCCATCTCTCATTTCCTGGCAGCTTGAGCCACCATCGATAGCCTACAAAAAGGCTGGTAGGTGGGCATAAGCCTTCTCTTGTCCCCTTTGCTTTGACTAGTTATGGTGGAGTGGCTCACTGCTGCCCTGGGCGGGAGCTCACTGCTCACCATTGATCTAAGAAGGCATGAGGGTTTGCAGCAGTGTTTTTTGAGAAGTGACTGTAGCTGATGCATGATGTGATTTGCCCCCCCAGCCTTCCTCTCCAAGCAAACATCTTGCGACTGATCTGTTCATCACTGACGTGATCTCCTACTATGTTCGCATGGGCATCCAGCCCATCTGCTTCCAGGTCTATGCTGTGAAGGTGGGTGCCACCTCTCTTGTGCCATCTCAAGCCCTGCTGCACGGTGGAGCTGTGCAAAGTCAGCACGGTCTGGGGCCTTAAGCAGCTCTGAGCCTGGATCTCTGTGCTCCCCAGCCTGTCCCCTCCTTGCCAGGTTCCCAGATCTAGTGACTCCATGTGGCACAGCTCAGACAGTTAATGAACCTGGGAAGGGTATTTCAGGATTTCAGCAAAGTGAGCCTTGAAATGACCCTGTAAGGACACAGATTTCCTGCTTTGCTGGATTTGGGTTTGCTCAGGAGCTCTGGCACCTCCTGCTGCTTTCAATGCTGTGAGCAAACAAGGGATTTTCTGAGTGACTTTGACAAAACTTTCCTGTACCTTGCAGGGGCTTTGCAGGGCTTCCTGAAACACTGCTTTATTTCCTGCCAGCTTTTCTCGGAAATGGTATCAGAGTGAGACCTGGCATTTGATCTGACAGCAAAGGACTTCTGTATTTGGTCATGTAACATCAACCCCCCATTTGCTCCTCTGGCACTTTTCATCCTTCAAAGCTTAGGGTGGCACTGATGCACCTATCTCCTTTTAATCTACACATAGCCAATATGGTAACCGACTGCAGCAAAGGACCAGCCATTACATGAGCAAATGGGCTTCTGGCTTGCAAAAAGCTGGAAGAGCTTTGGTAACTACTGGTAGAGCATCACCAGGACTTGATCTAATGATAAGTAGCTTGTGAACTCTTGGAGCATCTGGTCCTCAGCTTGTGTGGCTGGGGACTTTAGATTTTTGGTGAATTTTTATTCCACTCATTTCTCCTCCAAGGCAAACATAAAAAGTGAGCAAGAGAGTGGGTGATTCAAGGAGGGGAAGAGGAACTGTCTCTAGATGTGGTTTTCAGATAAAGGCACCTAACCTACCCTGTTGTCATACAGTCTGTGATGCTGCTTCATATGGAAACAGTAAGCCTGTGCTGCCTTTTTGGTTAAGACCACATTGTTCCTCTTTGGCTGCAGAGACTTTTCCGGGAAGTGAGGGTTATGTTACACTGAAAGTGGTTGTAGGTCTGGGAGAGGTTCTCTGGGACCGTCTCTTCATATTTTGCTCAAAACAAGCCCGTGAAAGTAAAATAATTAATAGGTCTGAAGTGAAAGGTTGGTTTAAGTGTATCAGATAGAAATGACATGCCTTGGAGCTACACCAGCATCTGCAGTCAGGTCTAGGAAGCTACTCTCCTTGACCTGGCTTCCCCGTGGGTGGATGGCTGGGAACACACCCATCTGTGAGTGTACAGTGACACCCAGTGGCAGGGAACACTCCCTGTGGCTCTCCTGGCCAGGTCCACCAGCCTCCTAGCAATGCCTGACATGCTTCTGAGCTTTCAAAAGCAGAGCAAGAGCAGTTCTCTCCATTTCATAGGCCCCCTGGCTGCCACGATAGTGGCCATCAAAGGTCATCGATTCCCTTTGATGATGTCAAACTATAGGTGCTCTGGAGAATCTTTTGATGTCACAAGCCTAATGTGATATCACAGGGTGACTGAGAAGAAGTTGTCCTTAGAAATTTTCTTCTCTTTCAGATTTTCTTCAATGACCCAGCACAGGAGCCAGTTGAGGACGTGTTCCTCACAGAGCTGCGCACCCAGGTGCAGGACAGCATCTCCCACAGAGGTACGTGCATGTGCCCAGGTTGAGCTCTGCAGCAGGGGCTACCACCCTGGGCAGGGCTCCTGCCAGCCCCAGCTCCCACTCACCCTGTCCCTCAGCCTGTGACAGTCAAGGTCATGCCATGGGGCAATAACCCTTGCTCTCTGATGAGCGGGAGGCTTCCCTAAACATCTCCATCTCTCTCTCTCAGGCACATGATACTAGGCTAAGTGAAAGACCTTGCAGTCACTGGCTCTTGGTTTCAACCAGGTTTTGTAGGCTGCACCTTTGGTTGGCTCCAGGGCCCTCTGAAATTGCACCAGGGCCATATTTCTGTTGAGGAAACAAACTGGGCTTCACATCCCCTTTGCCAAATGTTTTCCCTATTAGAAAGTCAGCTTCCTTATGTTACCAGTGATGGAACAAGGCTTGAGGCTGGACCATTAGAGAGGTCACCCCCATCCCTTCCATCAGTGCACCCCAGTGTCTGATCCAATGGATGTCTGCCATTGCAGCTGGGTACAGACCTTCAACTTAGTCCATCTCACTGGACTTGTTGAGTGCACAGACCCTCAGCTCTTGTAGTCAGGAGACAAGGGCTGGTGTGACAGATCATGACTCCTGTGTGATGGATGCAGGAAGGGGCTCATTCCATAGAAGTACCCCTCTGCTGACCATAGAGACAGGTGGGATGAGTGAAACCTCAACCATATCCGGTTCCCTCCTTGCAGAGTTAAGCATGACCAAGAAGAAAATGACCCTGGATGGACCTGGCATAGATCTCACAGTAACATACAGAAAGGTAAGTGGGGCTCTCAGCAGCCCATAAATGTCCCTGCTCACAGGTATCCCCAGCATGGCACAGATCTCCTAAAAGGAGCACTCTGGCCCTCCTTCTTTTCTCTGGAATTGCACTCCAGGAGAGGACAGAGAAGTCGTGGTGAACTTTAAAAGCCTGCTAGATAACATTGCACTTGTGAAAAACAGGCCCCAGACCTCTCCATGTCTAACCTCTGCCAGGGTGAATTAACAGAGCCCTTCCTGCAGGTTGTGGTGAGCGACCGGGCAAAGGAGCTGACCGTATCCCTGCGCTCCACGGGTCTGGTGATGAAAGCTATCCCTGATGATGAGGTTGAAGGTGGGTTCTTTCTGTTTGGAACCATGTGAAGAGAGTTTGTTGAGTTTTCTGGTGGTCAACAGAGTAACTCTAACCATGGTTCTTGGTGCTATTTGTGCCTGGGCTGTGGGGATTGAATTAGTCACTTGCACATACTGTTGTGTGTCACCATGGTCTGTGGTTGTGTGTTTTCTCATGAATGACATGCCTGGACCCCAGTGGCATGGGGTTCAGCATAACCAAAATCTAGTCTTGGCAGCATCTTCCTTTTGCTGCAGCCTTCCTCTTTCACCTTGCCTTTAGCATAGCCTCTGAGGTTCCCACCCTGAGTGTGATCCCACATAAAACTTTATCCCACAGAGCTTTCTAGAGTCCTTTTCTGATATTCTATGCAACCTGTGGACCTCTGGCAGTGCAGCCAAATATGGGATCCAGCACCATCCCCACTCAAAGCTGAGCTTGTGCCATTGTCTAAGACTAACATGATGCTTCTATTGCAGACCTGGTGTGTCTGAATGTAAACATCACTGAAATCGTTAGGATCAATAACTTGTCAGGACGATCATTCTCAGTAAGTAGCTGTGGATGCTCATGGATCTGGAGGGGTTGGTCAATGGGTGGAAATCCCTTATGACAACAGTGAAAGGGGAAACACTCAAGTCTTTGGAGCCACCCTGCTCAGAGAGTGCTTTGCAATTACTTGCCATGGCAGTATCTAGATTTTTGAGCCAAAGATCCAAATACCATCTCTGCTGGTCAATGCCCAATTGAATTCTCTCAGGAGAAGCTGAAGGATGGAGCTGCTGCTGACTTCATTCTGTGACCCAAGGGACAAAGTGGAGAAGTAAAGCTTAGCCTCAGTCATTGTGGCTCCATTTGGGTACAGAAGAGGGTCTGTAGTTTTGTTATCAACTCCATTAGCTCCACACCGTCAGCTGCAGTGCCCTCTGCAGACCCCACGTGTTAATCCCCACAGAGCTCATGAGAATAGAGGCCCTTTAAAGGAGAAATAGTTTAACAAAGCATTAATGAGAAGCAGGAACTTCAATGTATCTACCTACCATCTCAGAAAGATGGATCTGCAAGAGATGGGACTGAAAACTTGTGGTCCTGTCCTTTTTGTTTTATGTGAGAGTTCAAGTAGAGCATGGAGGACATGCTGCCCCATGGGAAGGTATCACCGTAGTTTGGGTAGCATTGAGTATTATTGTCATTTGGGTCCTGGAGCCCCCAGTCTCTCAGCTGGTGTTTTTAGGTAGCCAGCATGCTTTTGCTTATTTTCACTTGGCTCTTGGAAACACCAAGGTACTGCAGCCCATGCTGCCCACCAGGATACACCATGGCCCCAGAGAACAGATCGTGCCCCACATCAGACATCCCAAACCTTGCAACCTGTGCAAGCATTGACAGTTGGGAAAGTTTGCCCTTGCAAAATTTGACCAGGTTGTGATTATAGAAAAAGGACAAAAGAGACACTTCCCTCCTTAAAGAATTCACCTTGCATCACATCTAAGGTTAAAAAAAAAAAAAAAAAAAAGAAAGAAAGAAAAGAGAAATGTCATCATTTTCCCCTTTGTACCCACCCATCACTGTGCAGCCAAGGGAAGGGAAGTGGCACACTCACTAGGCTCTTCCTTCCCTCTCAACCCAGGCTGTGGCAAACAGGTTGAAAACACGCAATATCAAAATCAGGAGCACAGAGCAGAGGCCCTTCACAGTGTGTCTGGACAAGGACAGCAGAAGAGCCTACAGGAATGTGATCAGGTGAGAATGCCACGTGTGCCAGGCTCTCCATGTCTTCCCAGTGACCTTGATCCCTCTCTGGAAGGGGTTCCAAGGTAGCAGAGATTCCAACCCAAACCATTCTATGATTCTATGATCTTTCTGGTTAAAACCACTTGAAAAAGCTCAAAATCTCAATACAACAGCCCTCCCTCAGCAGCCAGTGGAGAGACCAGATGTTCAGTCTAAGATCAGACTCTGGCCCTCAAGGGCAGATTTGCACTTGCAGTAAATATGTTCTTATGCTCTTGCAGTGTGGAAGTGTCTCCTTGCCTAGAACCCAGCTACTGCATGCAAAAGACAAGGACAGTGAAATTCAACCTGCATGAAACAGATGTGGGACTTGTGAAATACATGCCCAAGTCTCTGCTGTTGCCTATCAACACATTTGCAGGCATCATCCAGTGAAGAAAATGAGAAAAGGCTGCTGTGAGAGATGTCATGGGTCATCACAGAAGAGGTGGAAAAAGAAAACACACTAAAAGCCACCAACAGTGATTTTACAACTGTAATGGTGTAAAAAGCCACAACAGAGGAGGTGGTTAGAGCTCAGGGAAGACAGCTGTGCCCTGCTGAGAGATAGTGATGACTGCAGCCAACATGCCCCTGCCAAAGGGCAGAACCTGGCTGAAGAACTGAGTTTTTTGCACAAGTCAGAGAAAACCTTTGAGTGACTCCATTTTGGGAAGACTGTCTAACATATCATTGAGGTGATGGTGCTCACTGTGCTTGTGGATCACAGAGCAGGTGCTATTGGTAATATTTATTAGGATGATATCTCACAGCCCAGCAGGGGATCAGGACCTGTCACGCCTGGTTCTGCCCAGCAAACTCTTTTTTTTCTGGCACAGGGTTGTGTATTTGGGAAAACCAGCAATCATTCCCCTCACTGAATGAGGACACCTCACTATAAGCCTGACCACAACTGTGAGAGTGTGTATGTGTTCAATGCAGCTTCTGTGGAAGTCAGTGGAAAACCTGCTGTTGTTTCAGAGCAGCCACACAAATGAATGGTGTGAAACCGGGACATGGGAAATCTGGTGTGGTATTTGGTAGTGGTGGATAGGGCAAGAACAGTGCAGACTGCCTAGGCAGAGCTGTGGGATGTGCTCAGCTGTGAATTGTATTGATCTGCTTGAAAAAGAAATCTTCATTGAGCAGACACCTTTGAGTCCACCTGGGATTTCACCGTGGCTTTGCTATGCAACCTCTACATATCTGGTCTGCGGCCTTATGAGTGCTGGTTGTGTTCCTCCAGTGGTACCTCCCAGGAACAACCACCCACAACCTCAGCAGCCCAGGACCTCCACTGCAAGGTCAGCCAGCAACACTTCTGCATCCCAGTCCTGGTTTGGTCTGTGCCTGGGATTGATGGATGGGCATCCATCAATGGCATGGAAGAAACATGGTGTGTATTTATTGACTTTCTGAATGTGGTCTGCAGTTTCTGGAGAGTCTCTTAGGAGTCTTCCCTAAAATCACATTAAAGGGGACTTGGGAGCATTTCTTCTAGGACAGTCATGTTTTTATTCTCCTGGCTCACAGATAACTCATCACTGGGGTTGCCTTCAGTCTGGGAGTGCTTGCTTGAATCAGCAGCCCAAAGAAAGTCCTTTAGCTCTGTGCACAGCAACAACTCTTTGCAGTCATCTCTGTCTGTCACTGATAGAGAATTCCCAGACCCGTCTCTGTCCTACAGGGGTGATGATGTCTGAGCTGCAGCAGCACTGGTAAACCCCTCTGTTAGCCCTGGTAGCTGGGGACAAATCCAGCTCTCTGCCCTGTCTGTGCTGGGTCTGACTAGCCTTGGGGAGCTGTGTCTCTGGAAAATCACTTCTGTTTAACTGCCCATGTGTGGAGAAGGAGTCCACCTCCAGGTGTCCCAGTCTGGGGTACTGGAGAGGAGTTTCCCTTCCATAGAGCTGCTCTGAGCTTGGGAGTTGTCTTGGGTGGTTTGGCACCAGGGAAATCTTCCTTGCATTTCTTGCCATATGCCTCAGACTTCCCTGGTCCCTCTCTCTGTCAGCAAGCACAGGGCTGCTGTATTCCTGCTCCTGTCCTGCACTGTCATCTGCCACAACAGGCATTGTCACTTCCTGTTCCCAAGCTGAAGGTATATTCAGTCACACTCTGAAAGTGCCATGAAGTCCAAAACAACTACTGAAATAAGCTACTGGAGGGCACAGCAGCTCTGGAGCTGATGGCACAGCAATGTAAAAAGCCTCTGTGCCAAGGAAAGGCTGAGAGCCCTGGGGCTGTTTAGCTGGAGAAGACTGAGAGGGGATTTGATCAATGCTCATCAGTAGCTAAAGGGCCCATGGAGGAAAAGAGGATGGGGCCAGACTTTTGTCAGAGGTGCCCAGTGACAGCGGAAACAGGCACAAACTGGAAGCCAGGAGGTTCCATCTGAACAGGTGGAAAGCTTCTCTCCTGTGAGGGTGCCAGAGCCATGGCCCAGGCTGCTCAGAAAGGTTGTAGAGTCTCCTTCTCTGGAGAGATTCCAAACTTGCCTGGACAATGCGATTCTGAGTGACCATGCTGGACCAGAGGCGTTGGGCCAGATGATCTCCAGAGGTCCCTTCCAACCCCCACCATTCTGTGTTCCTGTTCAGTTCTTCAGTACTGTTTTTCACCTTGTAAGTCAAAAATTGTTGATGTCTACCGATGCGAGACTGAGGCAGCAAATATTTTGGTCCTGAAAGAAGCTGAAGTTAGGTGGCTCAGAAAAAAATCAGGAGACACCTGCTTGCACCAGCTGTTTTCCTCTGTGAGCTGCTGCATAGAGCAACACAGGGTTTAAGGGGTGATCAGTGGCTCTTCACACCTTGGGGCTTCACTGGGGAGTTCATATACCCTGGCGTGCATGGCAAATGCTTACAAAGCCAAGACACCATGCATGGTCTGTGGTGTCAAGAGTTTACTCTGTACAGTTGTAAATGATGTAGATGGATTATAAGTTATTTGTATAGGTGTCAGAGATGATCTGTGTCAGAAGGTGCAATACTTTCAATGGCAAATAAAAAAAAAAACAACTACAAACAAAATCAGACAATTTTGTTGGCTTTTTTTTTTCTTTTTTTTTTTTTTTGTGTGTTTGCATGTGGCTGAGGTGGGTGGGGAATATGCTGGTAGGAACAGAAAGCCATCAGTGTCATTTGGCCCTCTATGGCTGATGTCTTCTCCTCCCCACCTCGGGGTTACCTGCTGCATTACACAGAAAGAGACTTCATGGCCAAAGAGTTCTTTTGTAAAGGGATGGGCATAAAAGGCCAAACTGCAGAAACTGGAAGCAGTGGTCTCTACCCCTGTGCTGGCTGCCCCTCGAGTGCCCGCTGTGCTGCTACACTCTGTTCCCGCAGCCTGCTCCTTGCAAATTCTGTGTCAATGGTTAGGGCTGAGCCCGGCAGTAGATGGATGACAGACACTCTCTATTAACTCCTCTCCCTTCCCAAAGGGGAAGAGAAAGGGAATAAGGGAGAGAAATGTGCCTTGGAAAACAAAAGCAAAAAACCAAACAAAACAAAAAAATCCAGCTTTAATTAAAATAACAATAATAATAATATATATAAAAAATATATACAAAGCCAGTATCAAATCCAACCCCTTAATGGCAGTTAGGTCATCATCACTGCTACTGCTGTGGAGCAGGCACTGGGGAAGTCCCAGGCTGGACTCGGCAGCAGATGGGAACCACATGCAGGAGGTGGATTCTGGAACTGGATTTAAGAACATGGGGATTGGGATCAAAGGCAGAATGGTCAGAGTCCTTTCTGGGTGCCAGTCATTGAAGATGCTTGACCCTTGTGATCCCTCCATGCCATACATGGGATGGAATCCCCCACTGGTCAGTTTGGGGCACCTGTCCCTGCAGATGCCACCTCTTACTTATTGCACCCCCAACGTGGTGCACATGTTTGAGCAGTGACCTTGGTCTGCACAGGAGCAAGGAGAAGCAAGTGCCTTTCTGCACCACATTCATTGGGAGTAACTCTGAACATGAAGTGTTATCGCTGCTGGGACTGTGAAAATCTGCTATTAGCTTCAGAAAGTGCAGTTAGTTAGAAGAACTGAGCTGGAAAGTAAAATCACTGAACAGGTTTAGTTCTGTTCTAACTCAAACCAGGACAGTCTTTCACTTCAAAACACCCCATTCCCTTGGCAGGGCCTGTGCTTGGCCCAGCACACATCAGCTTAGGCTGGTAAGAGGGTGAAATGCTGCCTTTCTCCAGCATCCTCTTAAACCCACTGACCACAGGAGCTGCTTGTTGATAAAGCAAGAAGCAGTTCATGGACTTGGGTTAATGCATTAGCACAGCTGAGAGGAAGAGAATGTCACAGGTTGTTTTATCCATCCCTGGAGATTGCAGGCAGCTAAAGCAGATCGCAGAGCCACGGCAGTACAGGGACAGTGTCCAGGTATACTCTGTACGCAGGAACTGCTGCCTTCTGAGCAGCTCCATTTTCTGCACAGGGTCTGGGTGAAATGCCTGGAAGAACATGGCAGGTGAACCCCGAGGGGATAAGGGTGGACATGATTTCTTGGAGACTGGGAGAGCACAGAAGCCTGAGCACAGGGTGGACTCACCACCAGCAGAGCCTGCAGGTAGGGCTGGCAGGTACAAACCCTTCTGGCACAGCTGTGTCAGGGGTTTTGCCCAGCAGGATTTTCCACATCCATACAGCTCACTGCAGAGACTCCCATTCTTTCAAAGTCCCTCTTGTATTTTTATTTAAACCGTTATATCAAACTTGTCTTTGGTACATCAAAATGCC
This sequence comes from Megaceryle torquata, assembly GCA_024611175.1. Classification (NCBI taxonomy): domain Eukaryota; kingdom Metazoa; phylum Chordata; class Aves; order Coraciiformes; family Cerylidae; genus Megaceryle; species Megaceryle torquata. The sequence goes on along the minus strand of JANIJG010004955.1, from coordinate 8,843 downwards.
TCCGGGTGTCTCTATGTGCCCTGCTTGATGCCAAGCAGATGCAAAGAGCTCTCCAGCAGATGGTGGCAGAGACTGAGCTGGTGTGGCCAGAGTCCACGTGCATGCCTGCGTGGTGGCTTGTAGCACCCCATGGTCCCACCACTGTCATGCCAGGTCCTGCTCCCAGCATGAATTGCTGCTGCCCTCTCCTCTTGCACAGACCCGGTCCAGCTGGGGTGACAAGCAACACTTTGGCACTGGACGGTGGTCCCAGCTGCCTGCTGAGCTCTGCACTTTGAGCGGCCTCCTCCTTCCATCAAGTCTCCCATATTACCACCCAGGACAACCTGAAAACACCCACTGGCTGCAAATTATAAAACACTTTGTTAAGTTAAAAAAATAATAATAATAAAAAAAAAAAATAAAAATATATATGCCAATCACCTCTTTTCCAGGAAGCATTCTGCATTGAAAGTAAAACCTTCTGAGGCAGAATGAACCCAGAAATAAGAAATCCTGGTATAGATAATTTTTACAGGTGAAAATAAAATTGATCTCCCACCAGCTCCATGTGAAAACCTACAAACTGCTTGGGGGGAATGACAATACTGCATGGCCACCAGCCATGGTGGATTGGCATGTCTTCACCATGGGGAAACATTGCAGCAAACAACGTCTCTTTCGGGGACTCGAACCAAGATGGAACATTCCTGCCACCACTTCAGAGGAAAAAAAGTCCCCTGTGTCCCTTTTTTTTTGTGTGTGAGAGTAGCAGAGCTGCTCTGCTCCTTCTGCAGCGGCCGCGGCGCTTCGTCGGGAATCGACTGGGAGGGGAAAGCACTATGGGAAAAACCTCGGAACAAGGACCATGGACATCCCACGGGCATCCCCGTCCGATCCCGTGTCGGCCTCGTCCCTGAGGAGAATGGGTCTGAGGGAACAGGGTTGAGGAGACAGCAGCTGTGGAAGACAGGGCTGAGACGACGAGGCTGGGGGAACCAAGAGTGAGGGAGGGGGCTGGGGGTAAGGGGATCGGGCCTGGAGAGACCGGAGCTGAGGGGACCGGGGCTTGGGGGGACGAGGGATGAGGAGACCTGGGCCTTAAGGGAAACGGGCTGAGAAAACCGGAGCTGGGGAGACCGGGGGGACCAGGGCTGAGGCGACCGCAGCTGAGGGGAACTGAGGCTGACGGGAGCTGGGACTGAGGGGAGCTGGGCCTGAGGGGAGCTGGGGCTGAAGAGCCCGGGGGCTGAAGGGTCCGGGGCTGAGGCGGCCGCGCGGAACAGGGCGAGAGCTGCCGTTTCCCTCCTGGCCGGCAGGCGGCGCTGTGCACCCCCGCCGCCTCCTAGTAACGGGGCGCGGCCCCCCGGGCAGCAGGTGCGGCTGGGCTGGGTCGGGACAGGCCGGGCGGGCGGCGGAGGCCGGGAAGGGCAGGTACGGTCACCTTGGCCCGGAGGGGTGGGAAGGGGGCCCCGGAGGTACGTGTCTGCCTCCCCGGTGCCGGCGGGAGGAGCATGCGGCGGCGCCATGAGCGAGCAGTGGGACGTTGGCCGGGCCCTGGCCCTCTCCGGCCTTTTCCGTGTCTTGCAGGGCGCGGGCCGGGCCTGCGCGGCCCCGTTCCTGACGCTGTACCTCCGGCACCTGGGACTGCCGGCTCCGCTGGTGGGCATCGTGGCCGGGGCCCAGCACCTGGCGTCAGCCCTTTGGGCTCTCCTCTGCTCCCGCTCCCTCAGGAGCCGCAGGAAGCGGCGGCTGCTGGTTGCCAGTTCCTTGCTGGGCTCGGCGGGGGCCAGCCTGCTGCTCACCCTCATCCCGCCTGCCGACCGGGATGCGGGGTTCAAGTACTGTAATGCCAGCCAGCGGCATGATGACCGAGGGGCCACCACCGTCATGCCTGGTCCAGCCACGAGCAGCTACAGTGTTTTAACTGTCAGTACTGTTATGAATGTAAGAGCTGTGTCAAAAGAAACGACCAAAACAACTGCTGATGTTTTGATAGAGAACAGAAAGACAATGGTAACTAGTGCAGCCTTCCAGGGATTATTTGGCTTGATGCCTGATATACCTGAGAAAAAAGGGATTGCTGAGGGTGTTACAGATGGCTACTTGGATGGTCCCTCTGACTGGACAACTTCTGTGAAAGCATTTAACTGGGAGACACAAGAAACAGAAGTGATGGCTTCCTATAGACCTTCCCTACATGGACTCAAGAAGGAAAGCAGTCTGGGTTCTGCTGCAGTAGATCTTGCTGATAATGCTGAAGAAAGTTATGCTACCCAAAGTGATGAACTCTTTTTGTTTACAACAACACTTCCTACTGTTGGAGATGCTTATGTGTCTGGAATCCTTTCGGACCCCCAGAAAGATGCGCAATATACTGTCTTTGAGGCATTGCAAAACATCTTTCAGGACAGAGAGAATCAGATTTTTCTTATGGTACTGAGTGCTGTTGTGGTTTGGGAGCTGTTGGCTACTTCTCTTGAATGGACAGTGGATGAGAGTCTCTATGAATATCTCGACTTTGTTGATGCAACTGACAGGTACAGCAAGCTGTGGATTTGGAGTTACCTGGGTGCCTCCATAGGCGCCTGCAGCATTGCTGTATTCGTGGATCAACTGAATTGCTTCCTCAGCAGTACGACCACCCGCCTCGCCGTCCATTTCTATGGCTATTCTGTCCTGATAACATTCTCATTGCTCGTCACTGTCTTTTTTCCTATTCATGTTCTAAAGAAAACCAGCCGTGTTAACAAAACTGCCAAGGCTCTGGCCCTGCTGTGGAGCGATGGCCGCCTGATCCTTTTTGCTGTCACCGTCTGCCTCGCTGGCATGGCTGGCTCTGCAGGGCACAACTTTCTCTTCTGGCAGATGCAGGACTGGGGCAGCAGTGAGCTGTACATGGGGCTCTCAGTGGCTGTTGGGCTACTTGCAGAAATTTTACTTTATTTCTTCAAAGGAAAGTTGCTGAGGACTTTCTCAAGTAGCAAAATTGTTGCAGTCAGCATCAGCCTCCTGGCTGTACAGCTTCTGTGCTACTCCTTCTTGTGGACTCCGTGGTCAGTTCTCCTTATTCAGATTTTATCCGCTTTCAGTAGTGGTGCTCTGTGGTGGGTGGTTAACATGACAGCGGATGACGTGGCAACGCCAGGCATGGAGAGGTCCCTGCACGCTGTTCTCCGGGGCCTCTGCCATGGTGGAGGAGTGAGCCTGGGCAGTTTGGCAGGAGGATTTGTTGTAAAGCACTTTGGTCTGGCAGTTCTGTACAGGGCGTGCTGCCTGTGCCTGGTGCTGTGGCTCTTCATGTTCTTAATTGTCCAATCTAAATTGCCACGGCAGAAAAAAATTAATTATTCTCGTCTCCTGGCTGCTGATTCCAGTGATCTGAGTGACACTGATGAGGAGAATGAGAGGGACTGGCTGGTGAAGGCTATGAAGGATGAAAGCTTTCATAGGAATTGGTCACAACAGCGTGGGATAAACTAATCTGTACTTGAATGTAGGGGGTGGAGGGGAAACGTGGTGTGATGATGATGCCCAGAACTGACCACTGATTCTAAAGTGCTAAATAGATCTGACAGGACAGGTTTTTATTTAAAAAAAATTTATAAATCTTTATTTTCTTAATTTGTAGCATTCTTGTAGTAACTTTTTCCTTTTTGACTTCATGATTTTGCTTCCAAAGTCATAACAAGGTATTTTAGGTATACCTTTGCTGAAATAAATGAAGTTCTCAGTTGGAAAGCAAAAACCTGACTTCAGTTCTTTCACCGCAGAGCTGATGCTGTGGAAACAGTGAGTGAAAGCTGGGACCTGTGCTTTGACACAACTGAATGAAAAAGCATTGTAACACTAAGAGCACACTAAAACTTCCTCAAGGTGCTGTCTGTGAACTCCTTTTGCTGAATAACAGGTGTGAATAATAATAAAAAAATGGTTCATTCACTCCACTTTGATTTGGTTTTGCTACAGATGGGCTGGCTGCTTGTGATTGGGATTTAAGTGTGCTGCAGCAGCATCTATTGGAAAAACCTATCCTGCTTGCTCAAAGCCAGTGCCAGCTGGCTGTACTGGTTGACTTCCTGGTGTTTTATTGACTTAAGGTGGCACCCATGCTCGGGGTGACGAGGAAGCAACCTGCCCTCATGACTGGAGTCACCGCTGCATGCTGGGAGTTAATGTAGGGCAGCAGTCATTCGGAAGGAGCTGAGTTCAGTGGCTGAGTGAATCTGGCTGAAGTTGTTGATCCTCCCTGGGTCAGTTTGGCTGGAGGGCAGCCCTATCCTCACCTTTCCCATCTAAAACTCAATCTGTGTATTGAAGGGGGCCAGAAGGATCCTCAGGCTGCTTTATCTGCCCTCCCTTAACCTCCAAAGAGTGCAGCTTTCAACACCTCTGCAGTATTTGCTTAGAAATGGAAAATGGGTGGTCTGGTCTCATTAAAAGATCTGTGTCAGACCTTAAACTGGGCTGGTGGAGACATGTGCTCTTCTCAACTACCATCAAAAGCTGCTGTCACTTTATTCAGTACTTCCTTGGTCAAGTGACTCTGTCATTCCTTTGCAGAGGTATGGATTTTAGTAACATCCATCTTATGTTTTACAAGCTGTGAGACAGCTGCAAAATGCAGAGTATTTAAATGCATTTTTAATACGTAATATGCAAATGGCACCATAATCTGTTACCCTGTTGTGATGGGGACTCTGGGGGAAGTGATGAGGAAGAGCAATGATGTTGAAAAGAATCTCTTTACATGTATCGATTCCAGATGATCTGTACATTAAATGCTTTCAGGGTAATTAGCTCTGGGGTTTCCTGTCACAAATCACCGTGCCTTACAGAATGCTCTGCTGGAATTACTCTATAGATAGAATTGTCCTTGTGCCAAGAAGAGATGGAACTTTGTATCGTGATGGTCCCTTCTCCCAGGAGTTGTTCAAACTTAAATTGAAAGCAATTTTAATGTCAAGAATTTATCCCAGCCTTACTGCCATATAATACCTCATAGTGATTACTTGTTCATAGCATATCTGACTTCAGTCTTGAGTAACACAACTGAAGGCAGCACCTCCTAGAGCCATGAGTGCTTCTGTGAGATGAATGCAGCAGAAATAGCTGGACAGTTTAAAATGCAATGGCTTCTTTAAATGAAGTCACTGCCCATGTCTGAAGCCAGTTAAATGGGTGAAACATGCTCTTTTCAGCATAGATTCAGCTGTTGCAATTCCAGTTTTGCAAAGTGAAGCCTTGAAATGAAAAGTGCTGGTACCATCAGTGCCGTGGCGGTGGCAGAGGGCTGAGAATAGGTACATGGCAGAAGCTGTCAGGTGACTCCCCAGGCTCCTGCCCCCAGGTGGCTCCTTGAGCTCGTGCCTCCACAGTTGTTCTTGCTATGGATGTTTATATGTGCTCAGCCCCAGCTGCTGTGAACAGGATTTGGCCCAAAGCTTAACTTCAGTATCATAACTGAGCAACCTGCTCTAGTTGCAGGTGTCCCTGCTCACTGCAAGGGGGTTGGATTAGGTGAGCTTTAGAAGTCTGTTCCAACCCAAACCAGTCTATGATTCTATGAAAATCTTGCATAATAGGATTATTATTTTTTTTAAGTTATTAATCCAACAGGCACATTTGCTGCTGATTCAGGGGAGAATCGTATCAATACCGTTTGAAGTATGTTCTGAATTATAAACTACTATGGGACTGGACAGACTGGATTGGATTTAATCGATGTGGTTAAATAATTTTCCACTGAGGCTTATACAGGCCCTGTTCACAATATTGTGAACTCCACAATATTGGTGCCTCAGTTCCTTCTTTGATGGCCACAGGCCCTACACACCAAAAGGGTAAGGAAGGGGGTAGACTTCACTTGTTCTGCGCAAGGCTTCTTCTCTCAGAGCGTGGCTTTATTGTTCTTGCAGAGGTAAGAACATACCAAAATATTTGATGGTGTTGGGAATGGGATGTAGCTGAACAGAACCAAACTGCCTCTGGGGAAGAGAGATTCTCATGATATACTTCCAAACACATCAGCAGTTATTTTTGCATTGTTTTGCAACTATTTGCCAAAAAATTGATGTTAAAACTTCTGTTTCTTCACATTTTTCTTCTTCAAGAGCAATTGTAAGGTTAAAAGTGATTATAAGATCACATAAGATTTTACTGTTTGCCTACTTCATAGTGAACTTTAAGCAAATTTTAGAGGCTTATATGTAGAAATTTTTTTTTTTTTTTTTTCCTGCTCCTTGGTGTCAGTCCAGGGTCTAAGTTGAGCTGTGTCCTTCTCCTCTGAGTACAATTAGATTTAACTGAGCTCAGGAGGCAAACCATAGTTAGTGCTGAGGAACAAGTTCTGCACAATGATGGTCCTTGTCTCTTAGATTTTAAATTCCACATAGCTCAATGTATGTGGACTTTGCATTTTCAAAGGATCTCAGTAAATCACTGTTTTTAGATGAGACACCATGTGCCAAAAAATAAGAAAGAGCTTATCATGGAAAAACTTGGGACGCCCTGCCCGTAGTTGCGGTGTATGGCTGAGGCAGCTGAGCTGGAATCTGAGTAACTCATTGCATCAGACACCTTCTCTTGCTTTATAAAGACTTGGTCCCATGTCTTACATGCTGAAGTAACTTTGATATTCAAAGCATGGATTGTGAAACTTGAACCTGATTTTTTGACAAATCCTAAGGAAAAGAAACTTTATTAAATAACTCCACACCAGTTACACTGACATGTGCATTCCCCCAAGGGAGAATCATTTGGGTCCTTGGGACCACAGTCCTTTCTCAGCAAGTGGCAAATTAAAATACTTAGCTTCCTTCTGTCATTGGGATGAGTCTAATGGATGGTAGTGGAGGGCCTTGCAAGCGTCATCTTAGAAGCCTTTTTGAAGACTCAGAATCTTTTGAATGTGCCTTTGCAGTGTGTGTTTGCTGTTGCCTACTCAGGTTGTTTCTTTTAAGAGCTTCAAATGACCATGCCCATCCCAGTGTTCTCCAAGATGCATGTTAATTCTCTTTGCATTTGTCAGCACCTTTCAATTGCCTGGGAGATTTTATTGCTGTGGCTTGGTACTGGATGATGTTCTGTTTATAAGCTTAGAATGTATGTGTAGGTTCTTGATTTCTGCAGGGTATAGGGAAATATTAGTACTTTTAAGAAATACTCTCCTAGTGCCCTGATAATCTTGCTGCTAGTGACTCTCCTCTTGGGTGGACTAGTGTGAAACTCACCTCAAGACCCACTAAAACTTCTTGGCAGTGGATTTGAGGGCATAGGGTGAACCTGGGTGAGGGAAGAAACGCAAGGTTTGCCTGTCAGGCAGTTGGCATGGGACACACAGACTGTTTTCGTGCCCTGTGGTTCACTCGCTTTGCATTTACCTCTGCAAAATGGATTTGCACATCATGATTACATCCCATACAGCAGAGCAAACACTGGGTAGTAGTTGGGTTGTAGCTCTGGGTGTGACTCTGGACTGTTTGATTGAATCCCATATTTTTATTAAAAATAAAGTGAGTGTGTAGAACGTGTTGAATTCGAGTTGCTTCCCACAGCTGATCTGGCTACTCATGGCAAAAGTAATCCTGCTGAAAAACTGATTAAAATATTTACATGTTCATCTTCTCTGCATCGTGGAATATCAAAACAAAGTGAGTCATTTGTATCCGAGTTCATAATTACAGGAATGGTGGATGCTCATTGCTTAATGAGCTGAGGAACAGGCAGTTGGTAGCTGTTTTACCTTTCGCATTGAAACAACCAAACCACTAAATCCTGAAGCGACTGTGTCCCTTGGCTGGGGTTTTGCCTTCTAACTGGAAGCCTGGGGGGTAAAATTACAGTGCAGCTGTCTTATTAAACTTGTGGCCTTTCTGAACAATTCAGTCGGATAGTGAAACTTTTATGTATTTCAGGAAACCCTGTTCCAGCTCTGGTGTGGCTTACAGCAACTGCTGCAGCCTTGGGTCTTGGGTCCAAAAGGTGTTTCTGAGTTTTCAGAGGGTTGCAGAGCGAGGTGCTACTGCTGCTGCCGACATGGCCTTTTTTGTTTTGTCTTTATTTTTCCGTTTGTTATGCATAGACTCTTAATTTTTGTCTCCTCATTGGTTTATATCCACCAATGTTGTAAGACCATCAAAGAAGACCACCAAATTTGTCAGGCATGATTTGCCCTTAGTGAAGCTGTGTTGGCTGTTACTGATCACCTCCTTGTTTTCCAGGTGCCCTGGCACAGTTGCCATGAGGATCTGATTCGTGATCTTGCTGAGCACAGAGGTGGCACTGGCCGTCCTGTAGTTCCTTGTGTCTTCTTTTTAACCCTTTTTAAAAATGGGGTGATGTTTTCACTTTTCCAGCCAGTGGGAACTTACTAGACTGCCCCGACTTCTCAAAAAGTATGAGACTTCATCCACAGGTCCCACCATGTCTTCATCAGGTCCCACAGACCTGATGGATCCCTGATGGGTCCCACAAACTAGTGCACCTAGTCCCACAGACTTGCGCACCTTCAGGTGCCTCAGATGGTCTTGACAGTTCCCCCCTGCAACTGCTGTGACAGGTGGGACTGCTTTTATTTTTTCTCTGCTTTTATTGCTGCAGTTTTGGGGAGACTTGTGGGGGTGAGTTGCTGCCTGGGTTAAACCAGGACCATGCCGCCAGTGGCCGATGTGGGTGACACTGCAGGTCGCGCGGAGAGTACAGGGGGACCGAGGCATGCAGGGGGAGTGGAGGAAGTGGGGCAGAGTAGGTGCGAGAGGAGAGCAGGAAGAGGGAGGGTCGTAGGTGAGCGGGAGATGTGGAGGAAGTGGGAGTTGCAGGGGGCTCTGGGGAGACAGAGGGTGTGAAGGGAAAGGAGGAGCTAG
>JANIJG010004954.1:12427-40123 GCA_024611175.1 Megaceryle torquata | reverse complement strand
TAATTTATAAATTATTTCAGAAAGAAAATCAGAGGGAAGTGTTTCTGTAGAAGTGCAAATATTGTCCTAAAATGTAGTTTAAATAACAGCAATAAAGGAGAAAAGTTTATAATAGAAACAGGCTATTTAATAGAGTTATTTAAACTCTAGCTTAGTCTTCAAAATGTGACTATTGTTTAGACTTGACTCTGTAAAGTAAATATTTGTCCCACTGAGAAAGTATACCATGAAGATGAATGCTTAAACCTTATTTATCTGTATTGTATGTAAATTCCTGAGGCTTTAACTTAGAGTAACAGTTTATAAATTATCCTGGCATAAATTTGACCATAAGAGAATTTCAACAAAGAATTAAGTTGAGCTGTAAGAAACACACCATTTAATAACAGTTTATGAATATTGCCTCAGCATCTTTTCATCCCAGGGCACTTTAAAGCTTAGTAGTTACAAGCCACATTTATGGATCCTCTATTCCAAACTGCCACAACAATAGTATGCAGTGATATTTTGAAGATACAGTTTGCAAATTATGGTGTTTAGCTCTACAGAACTCCTACACTTTATTAAAAATACTACAATAATTTAAAATGAACACAAATGGTGCTAAGATAATTTAAACAGGAACGGCTGATCAGGAACCAATTCTTGCGTCTGCATCTATTTCAAAACATATGCTCATAGAGTATTTGGTATCCAGCTTAGAGCTGAGGAGAAGAGAATTTCAACACTATTTTAAATATAACAAATACTAGTTTAAGTTGGGGTCTGTGCTTATAGTGCTTATTTTAAATTCCCACTTGTCATAGCTTAGTTAGGGTTGGCCAATATGTAAATAACAACAGATGTTCTCTGTTAACCCCTCTCCCTTTCCAGGAGGGGGAAGTAAATGGAATTCAAGGGAGAGAGACTTATGGATTGTAAAAAAACCCCACAAAACTATATCAGCTTTAATGAAACTAACAATAGAAAGAAAATATATTAATAAGAACACAAAGAAATATATACAAATCCAGTATCAGCTTCCAGCAGAGTCCAGACTGGACTCAGTGGTAGATGGGAACTGGATTCAAGAAGTCATTAATTGTGATCAAAGGCAGAAGTCCTTATAGGATGCCAGCCATAGAAGAAAAGGGCTTGACCCTTGTTATCCCTCAGGTTTATACTAAGTATGATATTTATGGGATGGAATCCCTCACTGGTTAGGTTTGGGCCACCTGTACTGTCCTTTGCTCCCAGCAACTCCAACCTTTTATACTTGCTTACTATCCCTTGCACTTACAGCACCCCAATGTGGTACACAAGAATTGGCAGTGACTTTTGTTTCTATAGGACCAAGTAGAAGTGGGAGCCTTTCTGTGCACCAATCTCTGGTAGTAACATTAAACATGGACCATTATCACTGCCAGCAGCAGACACTGCCTGTGAAAACAGGCTGCTGACTTCAGACAGTGCAGTTAGAAGAGGCTGAACTGAAAAGTAAAATCACTGAATGGAGAATTGCTTCTCTTCTAGCTCAAACCAGGACACTGCTGATCACCCATTTTCCTCTTTAGTAAGTCATTTGTACTTTGAAAGGAAATTCAGCAAAGTCCGTAAAAAGTAGCTGTTTCTTCAGCCAAACAAAGTGTGAATAACTTTTCAGGCTTGTGAAACTAATGGGAATTATTTTGGTGTTAGAAGCAACTAATGTTTTAAATGACAAAAAAATTTGGCACTCTAGTTTGCCTAAAACTTTAGAGTCAACTCATAAAGATATAATTATGGTTTAGCTGATCCTGGATTGTATGTATTCTGAAGGACAATACCAGGGAATACATTACAGCTGTGACATCCTTTCTGCTTCTTACTCTTATTTCTGCTCTATTTGAGAAAAAGGATCTATTCCAAAACAGTTGACTTGTGTTAGTTTGAAAAGTAAGAGGCTTCTGTGATTTGGGGATTAATTCTACTTCGTCTTTTTAAAAGATTAAGCTCTAAATTAATTATTTGATCCAATTAAATTATTATTTTTAATTTTACATTAACAAACATTGATTTAACTATGAAATGTTACAGGGAAAAAAAAAAAAAAAAGAGTTAGCAAAATAACAGCAAACCAAAGTTGTAAAAACTAGTCAGTAAGGCAAAGTTTTCCTTTTCCAGATATATATAAGAAATGTATATATGTGGGACTCCATGGTATATGAAAGTAACTACACAGGCTTCAGTTTTCCACATTATGTTTAGAAAGGAATGACTTGGGTTTATGCAAGGAATCTGGGGATATTTATGCTTGTAAACCTCTGGGTTTTATGAACTTTCAAGAATTAGATAAGGTAACCATTACAGGGAAAATACTGTATTTTTGAAGACAACAGGAAGCCTCTAATACTGGACACTAATAATGAGCTGTCTCAAGTAGGCCTCAGATAATAATTAAAAAGAAACCTTTTAAAATAAAATGTAGGAAACTGAGATGCTAGTAGGTGTTTCACAAAGCTCAGAAGTATCTGGGCACTGATCTTAAAAACTTTCTTACTACTATACTTAATACAAGTATTTTATTTCTATATTTAGATAACCAGTACATGATAGTTTACTACAGAAAGGCTAACTTGCCATACAACTACTACTGGATGCTTAAGTTTACCTTTGAGGTTCTTCAGTTCAGATCAGCTCTCTAGTGAGGTATTGAAACTAAAAAAGTTTCTGTGGTATAAAGCCCAACTTCAAAATAAAAGAAGTAGGGAAGATGAGGAGCATGAGAGACTGTGTTGCTTGTGGCAGGGACTAGAAATGCAAGATATTGAAAGAAAGAAGAAAGATTGGGCTCTAACAAAAAAAGTCTTTTTGTCGATTTGTGCCAATAAGAACTCAAATATTTCTCTCAAAGGAGAAAGAGGAGACTCTAAACCTTCTGAAAGATATAATTTTTTTTAGATATATAGCTTTGACTTCCTTAAGGAAATCTCTTCTGTTAAATTTAAATTCTACTAATTTGCTTTGCCAAACCTTTCCAAATGTCTGAAATGTTCTGAATATTAATGATGCTCTCTCTCTAGAACATCTGCCAGATCTGCTCCATGTGCAATTGCTGTTTCTGCTGTTACTGTGTCTTCTAACTGAAAAAGATTAATGGTTTGAAGCTGTAAAAAGACAGACAAAAGAGTGTTGCTCTTGGGATCATCAACTGTCTCTTCCCGAACCACAAGCCCCACCCTAGCTTCAGCAGCTTTATACTCTTCTTCTAAGTTGCAGCACAGAAAAGATGAAAAAGCCTCTTTTCAATGCTGACAGTACAAATTATTCTTTAATGTTTCCCAGATGTCCAAAAAATATTTTTCCAAGTTAATGCAGAGAATACAGGATCTAAGTAAGTTAATGGAAGAAAAAGCAGAGAGAAATAAATGTTTATCGTTTGTTGTAGAATGAGTATATACGTAGATTACTTTTCATTTGATGGCTAAAAATGAAGCTATTCCAAACATAAGGAAAAAAAAGCCCCTCCCCCCCTTCATATTATTAAATTAAAGAATGCTTTTGGTCTTTTCTGGATGCTTTAAACAGAGCTTTTGTATTCCTAAACAAGCCTCATTTTACTTTTTTCCCCCGTTTAAATTTGGTAAGTACATTATATTACATCTTGCTTCAGTAAACTGTTACTGTTACTCAAACCAGAAGAAAACTGATTTTTCCTCAGTCTTTGAGGAGGAAGGCATTCTTTCTCTAAAGGTATTTCTGTAGGAATGTTCACAGAAAACTAGAAAAACTTGACTTGTCAATTAGAAAATGCAAGTTGATAAGGGTATAGTCCTCCCTAAATATGAGTGGCTAAGATGTAAATAATAGAAGAGAAGGCACTTAAAGGATAAGGCAACTGTACAAACAAATTGGTATTAGTTGTGCAGAAGTAGATTTAGGCTGGAAATTGGTATAAACTTTCTATGCAGCAAAGAAGCACAGTCCCAGGCAAACAATTCCTCTGAAAGAAGGAATTTGGTATATACATTGTCTCAAATGAAGATGTGTTTGCGTGAGACAGCAACAGAATGAACAAATAGAACCAGGTGCTCTTTTGGACTCCTGAATTCCCATTACTACTGATACTTAAATGCATTTTAAAAGAGTAGAAGGGATATAAATATTACACCAAGAACATTTACAGACAATAGGAAACAAAGTGAAGTCTCAAGTACTAGTGAGGAGACTGATAGGTCAAAGCTAGATGAGTTCAGACAGGAAAATGAAACATGTCTGAGGCTGGAAACATGAGGCTAGTTCTAGGCAGCACATTATGAATAGACTAGGAGCAGGCTAATTTGAAAAATAAACACATTAGAAGCTACAACCACCAACTAAGGAGTAAATGTATAACTCTTACTTGAGATGTGACCAAGACATTGGGATTTAAAAAATACTACAAGGAAGGAGGAACTCACAAAAAAGATTTCTAGATTTAATATAACATTTTTCATTTCTATAACAGTTTTGACCCTGTGGGAAGCCCATGCTGGAGCAGACCCCTGTCAATACCTGTGTACTCATGGAGAGATGAGCCCACACTCACACACTGCTAGCACGTTTGCTAGCAGGACTTGTGACCCCATGGGGATCTCATACAGGAGGAGTCTGTTCCTGAAGTACTGTACCCAGTGGAAGGGACCCATGATAGAGCAGTTTATGAACAACTGCTGCTCATGGGAATGACCTACATTGAAGAAGTTCATGGGGGACTGTTTTCCATGGGTGGGGACCCCAATACTGGGGTGTAATAAAGAGTGTGAGGACGAAGAAGCAGCAGAAACAATGTGTGCTGAACTGATCTCAAGTCCCATTACCTCTCCCCCTGTGCCACTTATGGTGAGGAGATAGGGATATTGGGAGTGAAGTTGAGATTAGGAAGAAGGGAAATGTTTTAAAATTTGATCTTATTTCTCATTCTTCTACTTCATTGTAAATAGGCAATGAATTATATTAATTTTCCCACATGGAGTCTGTTTTACCCATGATGGTAACTGAATTGTTGAGTGATCTCTCTCTGTCCATATCTTGAACTGAGCCTTTTTTCATAATTTCTTTCCCTGTCCAGTTGAGGAGAGGGAGTGATAAAACAGCTTGGTGGACACCTCGGGGCCAGCCAAGATCAAGTTAACCAAAATGCTCAACAAAAAATTTCCATTAAGCTTTTTATTGAGTTCTCTAATATTTTTCTCATATTTTCATTTTCATTTAGTTTACTGTATTTTCACTGATTTTCTGTCTTCACATCTGTGGAGTGTCTACCTCTGCTTCAAAGAAAATAGATACTAAGTTATGTAATAAACATCTCTTAGGTCTTAGCATCACCACAGTCTAGACAGCTCTCCAAACTCTTATAACTCCTTTAATTTACAGTTACGTATTTACCTTATATTGAAAACTGAATGCATTTATATTGTATCTCATCCCAAGGTCACAGGGACAACCTTTCATGTATTGCGTAAGTCAACATGCAGATTTTGCACACTAACGTTTGCATATTGGGTAAGTTAGCAACCAACCTGCAATATGTATTGACTGTCTATTCTGTATGTTTGTATTTTGCTTCTGCTCTGAAAACTTTACAAAGTACATAGATAAGTGACATTTTAGACAGATATTTTTTATTACATGGAATAACTATGAAAAGAAAAAAAGTACCACAAGTGAATGATAGTTATAAAGAATTTAATTTTGCTATGAAAACCTGGAGCTGCACAAAGTATTAGTAAAAAAGAGTTGTTGGAACTTGACGTATTTGATGGGTACATAAATTTTATTTCTGGTTTCTTATTCTGCAAAAGAGCTGTGGTGACTTTAACCTACAGCATTTTCAACTAGAATGTCCCATTAAGGATTTAGAAAGCAAGTACTATTTTCCTCAGTATTTTCCCTAAATTGCTTGTTTCCATGCATCCAGGCATTTATCCATATAAAGTTTTCCTTTTTTTTTTTTTTTTTATACTTGGAAAACAGAGAAATAAAACAATGGTTCTAAATCATCTCTAAGTGATTTGTGTATCATTTTTTGGTGGGAACTTTTTAACTTTGATCCCACATTGCAGTAGTCCGTTAAAATAAAATGCAGTAATATTATTAATATTTATCCTTCTTGGACCTACATGATGTTCTGGAGCTTAAAAAAAAGTTTAATTTCCCTTTTAACTTATAGTGAAAGTTACTCATGGTCACCAGTATTCCGTGAGTGGCCATAAAGCTTGGGAATTAAAGCATGTATCCATTAGGATTAGTAAAAGGTGTAATAAATACAAGGGGTTTGAGAGAAGCTGCAAAATTAGTCAGAAGTCTGGAAAGCCTTCAAAATGATCAAAGGCTGAAATTTTAGTAGTCTTAATTTCAGGAAGAAGAGACACATCTAAAGTTTCCAGAATAACAAAAGGTACAAGGATGTGCAGATTACTGTACAATTTAAAACAGTGCAAACAAAAAGGACTTGAAGGTAAATGATATGTAAATATGTTTTCCATCACAGACTGTGCTAAATTTGTGCAACACATTGTGTGTTATGTGATATGACTGATGTCAAGAGATTTGCATCTCACTAATGTATATTCTATTGCAGGTACACTAAAAATACAGAGATAAGAGCTGCCATGTAACTTGGCATGTTAACTTCTGTGTGATGATACGTGGGCAGGTACTGCACTAGACTTGCTTACTGCTTTATCTGCCCATCTTCCTTTGAAAGTAGTTACAAAAGACACCACACTGACCTGATACAGCAATTTCTCTGTGTGTACCAATAAAACAAGCTTTAAAGGAATTAATACAGTTGGTATGAAATTTTCTTTCTCCCTTTCTCATAGCATATTCATATTCAGCCTTGTGTTCATACACTGTTTTTCTCGCATTAATGGCTAGAGGGTTAATAAAATAGTATCAGTGTCTTTTAACTTATGTGGAATCAAAATTAATTGGTTAATTGTAATTATAGATCATCTTCCCAGAGAGTATTTTATAATAGCCATTAGACATCAGGAGTTGTTTTCTCAAAGTTTTAAGAGTTGCAAAAACCTATTGCATCTGTGGGGATGGAGTCATAGATCAAGTCTATTGGTTTGTAGCCTTTTAATGAAAACATGTCAGTGCTGCCATCTTTTGGACTTTCTTTATTTGTAATTACAGAAAACTAGGATCTAATTAATAAGGACATTGGTCATGAGGGATGTGAGGAAAATGTCAGAGTTAATTTTGAAAAAACATCCTGCTGTGGACTTGGATTCTATTGGTCTTAAAAATGCATTCATACTCACAAGCACACAGTTTTGTGAGCATATAGGGGTCTCCCTGAATTAAATGCCACGTATGCTGAAGAAGTTTGTGACCTGAAATAATAAAACACATGGCAGTTACTCTTTTCTGTGCTATATAAAGAATTTAGTCATGCATTCCTCAGATGGAATTAATTTTGCTTATGGAAACACACAATTTCCATGAGGACATTTTATATTTATTTGACCTCATTGTGTTTAAAGTATTTATTTGGGGGCCTGATAATTCAAAAATATTACTTTCTGTCTGGGATCCTGATAGGTGAAAGGTGAACAGATCTGCTCAACCTGGAAAAAAACCAAAACAGTGTTCTCTATCAGAGTGAAAAGAAAAATATCCCTACAGAGAAATGCTGGAAGCTTAGTTACATGAGTGCCTAAACCAGGAGTGTTACGGCTCTTCAGGGAGAAAAATTCCTGCCTCGCTTTCCTAGGCATTAGATCTGATTTTTTGGTCCTTACTACAGACAGTAACCTAGTATTTTTGACAATGCCAGTGTTTCCTTCCTTTCTCAGTGAACATCATTCCAGGAGAAAAACTTGGTAGAAAAATCAGTCAAATGAAACTTTGTAGGTGCCAGATACAGTTCAGTGAATAGCAATACCTAATGAACAGCTTTGGGAAGTGTGCTAATATGCTATCAAAAAAACTCAGAGAATTTAACTGTAAGCGTGTTGCCTGTGACAAGTAAACAATACCTCCTTGCCCACCACCAAACCCTTACACAGTGAGAAGGTTCCTGTTGACATTCTGGGTTGTGGTGGAATAGCAGAAGGGCTCACAGTCACCTTCCTCATGTGTTACTGACTACAAATGTATGGTGACCTGCTCTGAACAGTAGTTACACATTGTTTTTGGTTTCACAGTGTTGCAGTCTAGCACTGGTTCTGTTGTCTTGCCTATCATCCTGAAATACCAGTACAATGAGCCTGAACTATTCATATCTATTGCTGCTACTGTCATTGTAGCATTTATTTATTCAACATAGTTTATCTGTCTTTGCGAACATAATCCCTGAAATAGAAAAAATATCAAAACTTTGCATAGTACAAAGTTAGTACATAGTACAGCAAAATTAGAAAAAAAAAAAAAAAGACATAATCTGGCAACAGATCTAGAAACAAGACAGCATTCAGTTTAAATAAAAAACTTTATTAACAATGTAAAACGTTTATTATCTTACAGTCTCAAATAATTCTGGCATGCCCTATAAGAGTTAATAGTGACATACAGACACCATGCTTTGAAGTCTATTGGAAAAAATATGGGTTGGTGTTGTCTTTTACATTGTTTATTTTAATACAGCTTCTTTTAATAAATTATTTTTTTTTCCAAACGCTTGCAGAGATACTATCAGCATAAAAGGAAATCTGTTGTTTCTATGCATTGTACGGTATGTAGGTATTACGATTTCTCTGTATTTACAAGTTCTAAATATTTTAATATATGGTTTGTGTATCATATTTTTCCATGAAGCATTTAAATTGAGATATAGTGGAAGACTAAATATGAGTGGGAACATAAAAAGTGACTGGATATTTTGTGCAAATTCTGTTACAATATTGTTTAAATGTTTTAGAACTTTAACACTTTTGCTGTTAAATAGTTTTCTATGCTTAAAGACTTAGAATATGATGAAGTATTTTAATGTGATACTAATAAAAGTACTGTACCATGCATAAACTTTTAGCTGCAGTAAAAAAAAAAAAATCATTAAATTATCTATTAACTATAATTCATGTGTGTTTTCTCTAAGTGGTTGAAAGTAAGCATGCAAAATATACTTTAAAAAGTTTTAAAAACATTCTTAGATTGCTAGATCTATTCCACAGATGGTTTCTGAACACCGTAACTTTAAACTATTAAAACTCTTACTTTGAAAAGAGGGATGAGGCAGAAAGAGAAAAAGGAATAGGAGAGTGTAGAAAATGTACTTTATAATCAAAAGTAGCAATGTTCATCTTTTCAGTGGTCAAATAATAGTGGTTTAATTGAAGTAATTAATTTCTTGGTGCTTCTGTGTTTGATCTTCTAACTTGAGACAAGACAACACAGTCCAAAGAACCTTCTCTTCCGTCTTCTTACCAGTGGATATGGAGTTAAGTTTAGGAGGCTGCTATCATCTGTAATGAAAACCCCCCACATTTTAATACAAACATGTACACATGCATGTGCACACATGCAAGAGTTTATAACATTTACGTGTCCATACAGCACCTACACAATCAAGTAATAGATTATATTGTTCTAGGCATAGAGCAAATAATAGCCTGAATTTTGTATGTAAGAGTTTTACAGTGATAGTTATCAGGATTTCCATGATAATGCAATAGAAATTTTGGCAAGAAAAATACGAGTTCACTGATGAAACCTAAATGAAATTAAACCTCCAGTACTGGGAGACCTAAGACACAATATTCCTGAATGGATTAATAGTACTAGGATCCCAAATAAAACCTAAAGATAAGTAGAGCTTGAGATGTTGCAGACATGCAGGTTTGGAAATGTTGATTCTAAGACTGAATTCTGGCTCAATTTAAGCAGTAAAAAACCCCCCCACTATTAGGTGGCCTTTTGTGCACATCAGAGAGGTCTTGACATTTAGAACTGCAACACTGAAACATCTCGGCAGATGGAGAGAAAGAGCACCTGTCTGGGAAAGTTAGCACCCTGTTTCTGGTTAGCTTTCACAACATGTATATATTAGTGCCTACACTTACGTTAACTCGTATACTTTCAGCAAGCCATCTCACAAAACCTTTAGAAAACACTTTGAGCCATCTTCAGGCATGGTTTCAGGCTAGGAGCTATTCCTCATTATGTTCCTATTCTGGTTACATCAGGGACCAAGTTTTAATTGTAGTGTCTAGATACTACTGTAATACAAATACTTAAAAAACACAGATTGGAGATCATTTAATATCATGATGCAAGATTACAAACACATCAAATAAATTTCTAAGCATAGTAACTTTCCTGCTGTCATTTAAGAGAAATCCATAAAAAAAATCAGGTCTTTGAGCAGTCAGTAACAAGTAAAGCTTTTCTGTCTGCCATTGAAATCAACAGCAAAATGGTAATTCATTTACTGAAAGCAGGATTAGGTTTAGTAAAGATCAACTCATTCAATGGCATTCATTCATTCATCTCATAACCATTCTCTTAAATAGTGCTTGTAATTCATACACATGTCAAAATTACAGTACAGACCATATTAATTACCTATAATGCTGTTCGTTCTATTTACTTGTACTGTTACCTATTTTTTATTAATTAAAGGTCTTGGAATATTTAAAAAAAAAAAGTGTTGATTGAATAATTAGTATGACTATCCATTCCCAAGGCATCCATTCTCAGAGGTCATCTGAAAACTATCATCACAGCTGTATCTTGTGGTAGCTGCAAAAACACCATTTATGATTACCTGTTCCTGGGGCATGTCTCAGAACTTTTAAACGCTAGCTGACATGTTTTCCATCCTGCTGCACAGGCAATCAGTGATTTCCTGGCCAATGTTGAAGGGCAGTGTAGACACCAGACAGCAGAGAAGAATTCTGTATGTCTTTTATCTCTGTTCTGAATTTAAGTTTGCATATGCTTTATATCCTTCAAATATGTCTTTTACTTCCATATTTCCACTAAGCTCCTTTCTTCCAGGCTAGTCATAGACTTTTTGCATTTTTCCAGTCTCTACAGTGGCATATCTGTATCATGTACCATAAGCAATTCCCTTTCTCCTTTCACATAGTTTTGTATTAAGTCATTCTGCCATAAACTCTCATTTGCATAACGAATTAATCCATTCTATCTCTTACCACATTATGATAAATGCGAGACTGATTAGTTACTTGGGACATTAGGCACATTATTACTAGGACACATTAGGCATACTTCTTCAGCTGCCACTGTGCACAGACTACACAGCACTTAAGAAATACTTATTATCAAGAAGAAATCAAAAAGGAAAATTATTATATTTTTAATTATTTTTTCACATGAAGAGAGTCCCTGTAGATGTGGAATCTGTAACACTGCTGGGCCATGAAATGAAGGTCCATTGCTATATACATGCATAGGATGGAGTTCCTGCCCTCCCTGTGCATTTGTATGGGGTGCCTTATAGCTAGCTATTGGGAAAAGCAGGCTGTTATCTGATTCAATGCACCTATCTTTTCTGCATAGTCAGTGTGGTGTCACAGAGAGGTAAAGCAAGCTCCATCTCTCAGTAGGATCCCTATCATAGTCTGATTTACACATACATTACCTTTGAAAAAGAAAGCCTTCTGACCCAGGCAACTAAGAGTTGTGCTGCTGCCTTAATGTCACCAGGAAAAATCTATTATTTTATCTATAGATACTATATCTATGAAGTTCCAGAATACCTCATGTGAAACTCAAGAGGCCAAAGTTCACATCCTAATTCTGGCTCCCCTGAATCAGTAGGGAAGAGATTTCACCTAGATTTTGGGTTTTGTAACTTGTAAAAAAAAAAAAACTTAGATTTTTCAGATGTAATGGAAGGCAAACCTTTAATCATCTTAATTTTCCGTACATGAAGAAAATACAAAACCTACCTTGATTTTTCAATGGTAAAGGCATAGTCTCCCTGAGTTTACTTAAAAGGTTTTTCATTTCTCTCATATCTCTGTGGATATAAAAGTTGAAAGAGATACAATAGAACAGCAGTTGGAGACTGAGTGTGGTCTGGCTCACTATAGCTTTATATGCTGAAAGAATTGAGCAATAAACATAAAAAACTATTGGGCAAGCATTTGGTTCACATACATTTATCAGAAGATGCATAACAAAATAAAGGGCAGAAGATTTAATAAGGATTTATTCTGGCACTTGAGTGTTCCATATTAAATTAATTGGTGGGCACAATGTAATCCTAGTGGCAAAATGCACAATATGCCTTAAAATTAGAACAAGCTAGTACTAATTTCAACTTAATATCCCTTATCCGCATTTTGTAGCTTGTGCCATGAATGTGTTTCATTGTTCAGAAAGAAATTAAAATACATGTAGCTAATCCGTGAAACTTAATCTCCCTGCACATTAACATTTTAGAAACAGGGCTGTCACTCTCATCCCTCTTAGGAGGACTCTGGCACGAAATTTTCTAAAAAGCATAAGATGGAAAATACGATAACAAAATATCATCTCACAAAGCAAGTTACATTCAGATATGTTTTGAGAGAGGCCAGAAGTTGCAAAAGATTCATGTTTTACAGCTAGATGGCAGACTAGCAATTTTGTGTGCACACCTATAATTTCTTAAGGCTTTCAGAGTTTAAAAACAATGTGGTCTTTCCTCATTCACCTACATGTAAAATGGTTCTTAGAAATGAAAGAGCATGACTACTAAGAAATTACTCAGTTTTATTCTCAAAGTTACTCTCTCATTAGAACAGAACTTCATTTTATATAAATAAATATGATAACCATTTAAATGCCAGCAGCTTAACACACAAAGTCATCAAAATAGGTATCTTATGCAAAGAAATGTGAGGCATCAGGATTACGCCCTATTAAAAGGTCTCATTTTTCAGTTTCCATTGCGTAGTTAATAGGGTAAGAGAATTTGACTTTGATAAACCTGTGGATGATGTTCCCTCCCCCTCCTAAGGCTTCCACATTCATAACTAAAGGCAGAAAAAAATGCAATTAACTACATTTTGTGCTTTTACTTTATGAATACAGAAGCACAAGCCAGCTGATTCCAGGTACAAAATCATAAATCACTCAATATGAGCAAATCTGCTTCTTTTAGAGAACCTAGCCCACTAACAACATCATCTCCCACCCTTTGATTTTGACAATTACCCTCTGGTAATTAGCCTAATTAATGATGTCAGTTCTCTCTGTCTTTCTTTTAGGAGTTGTTCTCAGATACGTTAAATGTAACAGAAATTTTACGAGGTTGTTTAATTTACTAATACCTTTTATAGTAACAACACTGTCTGCCTAGTTGGAAAAGACTAAATAAACCCTAGACAGAAAGTTATTTTTGCTAAGGAATGGAGTGCCACATATACCTTTCGGTGTTTTCAATATCTGTGGAAACCTGCCATAAATGCTGTTGAATATCTGTTGGTGATGATGATGTGTCTTCTAAAATAGGTACTTCGGAACTCTCCTCCACTTTAGTATCTAGGATCTTGGGTGGGCCACAAGGTTCCTTTCCTTCAAAACATTTAGAAAAAGCATATATCCCCATTATTTATTAAATAAATGCATACTCAGATTATATTTTTGATGTTTTGATCTTGATCTTGCATAACATAGATTAAGACAGAAGGTGGTGAATGCAAGCTCTGTGTGAGAGCTGTTTGGGAACAGAGCAGACCACACCAATCTGCTAATCACAAGTGCTAATTTATGTTACTCCTACCAAACAAAGCAAATTCCTATGCATGCCTGTGAGTAGCTTAGAATTTTATGTAGTGAGTGTTATGAAGGGTTTCAGTTCAACTCCAGTGGCTCACATGTGACACAAAATAAGAAGCAGAGGATAAAACAGAACAAAATAAGTAAGAAAACTACAGCATATATTCTGAAAGGAACTTCAAAAACTTTTGACACTAGAGAACATTGCAATTCATGTCTCCTAGTATTACAGCAATAATAAGGGGAAACAGAAGACAAAAACATGCAGTTTTGCACTTGGTGATTTACTTAGATGCCACCACTCACAGCCCAATATGCATTATATTCTGAATTTCCATGATTACACTTGCCTAGTTCATGCTCATTATATGAATATGATATGCAGTGTTGGAATTGAATGGGGGCTTCATGACAGATCAGCCAAGGCTTTTGGCAGGGACTGAAAGGAATAAAGGATATGGACCATGAGAATAGAGCATGCAAGAGAGTTAAGTACTGGTGGGATTTTTTGGTATCCTTGAAAACTTCCCATGGACTATCTGATGGTATTCTTCTTCTGTAATGGCAAGTACAGTCCTGACACAAAGTATGTTTAAATGAGAAAAGTCAAATTGGAGTGCATCCCAGCCATGTTATGGAGACTTCTTCCCCTTCTGAGTTCTCTCACAAAATGGAGTAAAAAAATCTCAGAAAGAAAGAAAGAAAACTTTCTAAAAATAGAGGGGAAAAAAAAAAAAGAGTCGGTGTTTAAATCAGTGGTATAAGTTGTTAAGTAAGAAATGTTTTTTCATCTTAGAATTTTTGCCATTTGAAAAATTTTCACATCAGGACAAACCTGAGTAGTTCCTCTGAGGTTTGACAAACAATAGAAAGAACAAGAACAGATAACAGAGCAGTGGCCATTTAGCTAATTTTTCTGGGACACTAGAAATAAAGGCTGCAAATGGTGCTGTATTGCTCTTCTACATCACAAATAAGTAACTCCACTATCAGGCTTGTAACCTGGTGTTTTTTAAAACTAGGAATTCCTGGATTTTACAACACACTTTTGGGGCTGGGCCTCTAAACTGTTGTATTCTAGTAAGTTATTCCTTTGATGAAAAAAAATATTCTTGGATATGTGTCTTTCTGAAAAAAGATACTTGCTGAATGCTTTCATTACTCTTTAAAGTCAGAAGGAAGCCCTTTTACTTGGTTCCCCCCAGCTATGTCAACTGTGATTCCAAGAGATTGTCTGACCTGACATAAGAAGTTTACCATCTGTAAAAGAATGATGTCCCCTGTCCTTTCGCTGATGCTTACTGTGGTGCCAGACTGCTAACTTGTGCTTTGCCAGATCCCTCTGTGAGCCACTTTAACCCATCAAATTGTAGAAGATTACTCCAATTCAAGGAAAAGTCCAAGTGCCAGAAGAAGAGGATGATCATATGGCCAGAAGCAGTGGAGGGGAGGAAGAAGTGAAGGCATGACAAGGGATGGGAGATAGAGTTGCAGGGATCAAGATTTTTCTAGTGGCAACAAGCTATCATGCTGACTCAATTGCTTGTGGAATAGCATCCTAAACCTATTTCCCAGATTATGTTTTTCTCTTTATCACCCTCTAGGTATAACTGTCATTTTTTTTCTAGTTCTTAACTGAAGTGTATGCTGTTATCTTAAGGTATTTCATATTGTATAAATTTAACTGTTCATTCGTGTAAGCTTCATTATTCAGTATTTTTCCCATTACAAGAAGCCTATAACACAGCATACCATTGCCAATATCTTACCACTTCTTTGTAAAAGAAAATTGCCCTAAGGAAACCATCTAAATTGCCACTGATATCAGAAGGTATTACTGCTGGAACTGCGTATTAGTTAATTTTCCCATTATTTTGAAGTGTTCTTTTGGAATTCTGACCTGACCTTTAGTGACAGGCTGTCAAGAACAACCCTGTCTATAGGCACATTCTTCGGGGATGTGAAAGGTGTTTCAATGGAAACCATAACAATACCAGATGAAATAACAGTTAAGGTTCTTTTTCACAACTTCAGAACAGAAGCACTGAGACTGATACATTCTTTTTGTTACCACAAAGGCAAGCTCTTGCAGATTTAGCAGAATGAATGGCACAGATTTCTCTTCAACTGAAAAGAGCTCTTTACCAGTAGTTCTGTTGTATTGTGAACAATTCATGAAGCCTTTCTTAAATTTCAGAGCATCTGCTCAATCACTTGAAAACAGTTAGAGAGTCAGCTAATAATAAAGGCTTCACTTAAATAATGTATATGACTCAGGCTTAACATTTCTACTACATAGCACAGCCTGTAGAGAAACAAAATCTCTTTAATCTTCTCATCCGTCTAGTGTATTACACATTTTTCAAATAGGAATATGAAAGCTAAATTTTACTTTCAATTTAGTCAGTGGAAAGACTTTAATTAATTTTAGTTATTGTTAGACCATGCACACAGTATTGTTAGAGGTGTCCACATACACTTGCTGATCTTGCCAGCTGATTAGACAGATTTCACAGCTTTTCACTGTGAAATTTTAATATAAAACATGATGTATTATTTGTCTTCTAGCCTCTAATTCAGTGTATCTTTTTCATTTTAAGAAGCAGAACATGCCTTTTGTACAGAATTAAATTCAATAAATTAAATA
Source organism: Megaceryle torquata (assembly GCA_024611175.1). NCBI lineage: Eukaryota > Metazoa > Chordata > Aves > Coraciiformes > Cerylidae > Megaceryle > Megaceryle torquata. The sequence goes on along the minus strand of JANIJG010004954.1, from coordinate 23,796 downwards.
ATGCTGAAGATCAAACTTGAGTGAGTATAAATAAAAGGGTAGAAAATTATCAGTTCAGTAAGGTTGCATACATCATCTGTGACCATTGTGCTCTATGTGACAAAACTACCATTTTTTCTTCAGGGCTTCCAAATAGGCTTGTGGTAAGAATAAACAATATGTAGGTTATAAGCATTGAAGTATTTTGTATATTATTCTGATAAGAAAAGAAGACACAGGAAAATATAACACTTTGAGACCTGGGCAGTTCTCTGGTGTATCCTGGACTCATTTTTTCCAATATATATTAAAAATCTATTAAATTCTATTCTATGTGTAAATAACTGAGAGCAGGATTTACCTTTCCATGCGTGTTTCTTTTCCAACAAGTTAGAAACAATACAGCAGGTTGAACTGATTCTGGACCATAAGAGTAATATATTGTTATAACTATACATGAGCAGTGAGATATTTTCATCAAACTCATCAGGCTACCAGTTTCAAACCTTGTAGTTCTTCGATAAAGTAGCTTTAACTATTTTTACAGCATGTTTTGAACTCTGCAAAACACCTCCAGTTCATTTTAGCTGTCCCATCTTGCCTATGATTTGTTATATGCTCTTACTCCCTTAATTATTAAAATGAGTGTCCTGCTCAAATGCTGCATAGCTAACTAATAAAATTATTGCAGTGTGTAATTTGTCATTTTTAAGAGTACCTTCTAATATATGTAACTATATAACCACAAACCCCAATTATATCTGTGGATGACCCTAAGAAAGTAATGGTTTCTATATAAGCATACACAGACATTAAACTTAGTAATGTACTTCCACACTGACATGATGTAACAATCTAATGATAATATTTTACAGTTTTCTTTCCTAACAATGAAAGGAATATATTATTATTGTGGACATATGAATCAGCAAAGTTCTTCTATCTGTTATGTTTACATATTAAAAATGCAATTGAATTGTACTGCCAGTTAAGAACTAAGCTGGCCCATACTATAAAGCTGTAACTCATCCAAGGTTAGACATCTAACAATTTGGTATTTAGCTGATTAATGCAGATGCTATCCAGAGGCAAAAGTGAGAGATAAGACATATTGGGGTTACTCGGGTCACCTCAAGCTACTTTCTACAGAAGGAGGTTTTACAACTGTAGCCAAGGCTAGGAAATGTAGCACAAAATGTTTTAAAAATGATGATTCATTTTAGCAGCTACTGGCATCTTGTTATATGATGGTTCTGTTAATCCTGTTTCTTCCTATTTTATAGGTTTCTTTTCAACTTTAGAAAATCACTGAGGAGCTCAATTGAGCATTTTTAAACCTATAATTCCTATTTTCACAATGAAAATACCACTGGCTTTAGCTGTTTCCTGTAGGACATGAAAAATACATTACGGGATCTTCCAGCATGACAGGTAACACATAGGGTTTGTCACAAGACCTTCATTACAGTTCATTACAGAACTTTGTCTTGTCTTTTTCTAGAATATTCTGCTGAGATATTATCTGGGGAAAGAGTAGCTACAATCAGCACAGATACAGTCCCAATCAGTGTATGCCATCACTGAGTAATGAGGTTACTAAGTAACCTGTTCAGTAAATTATCTGCATTTCTGTGTCTTCCTTTCAGTAGGCAGCTAATCAAATATGAAATCATTAGAGAGATGCATTTTCACTAGAGCAAGGACATATCCCTTGTGTGCAAGAATAAGGTAGATTTCTGTTCTGAATATAGTCTCTTAGTTTTATAAAGCTTTTTAACCATATTTATTACTTTTGCTATAAACTGTCACTGCTGGATAAATAACAACAGATAGTAAAGGATCAGTTTAATACTAAACCCATGCCATATTGCCCCACAAAACACTTGCCCTCAAATATCAAACCCAACAAATACATCTAATAAAACCACTAAGTTAGTTCGCCCACTGAACTAACTAATGGCAGCTAAAACTTTTGGGACCACTCTTTAAAACAACCTAAAACAAACTATATATTAGTGGTACACTTTCAGAAGAATGATGATAATAAAACAGAAATACAGCTTTTCTTCAGTAGCTGAAAAGCTTCAGTGGTATGGTTCATTTTTCAGTATGGTGCTTTGTCTTTCATAAATATCCATGCATGCACCAAAAGACTGTCTTTTTAAATCAGCATCTGTATAATTTGTTCAATTCAATACCTTTCCGATGAAACTGCAGTGATCCTAGCAGACATATGGATTTAAGCATTTCTGTTGTGTACATTTCTAAGCAACACTGCAACTGGATGTATAGTCTACAGATTTCAGGATGAATTTCACCATCTTCTGGACTGTGGTAAAAGAGGAAGAAAAAATAGTTAGGAATGAGACTAGAAGGATATGAGGGTCATCAAATCCACCTCCTTATTGTTGCAAGCAACCATATTACAATCTGCTTCATAAACTCTAAAGCTATGTGTGTATGATAAAAAACCCTCTTTCTACCACACTCTGTTTACAATCAACTCTTCATATCTGCAAAGCTCTAGAATTAAAATAGCTGAACTTGGCTTGTCTTTGGTAAGACTGAATGTTCTTATTTTCTCCTCTGCATATTTTTGGAAAAGGGATAAATAAGTGACTGAGATCTAGATTAAAGTGTTCTTTTGCCATTCAGTTTCAGATACCTTTAGTCCTGGTGCAGGTGCAGAAGACTGCTGAGCCACTTTTACAGTTGCTATTCAGGTTAGAAATAACCAAGTACAACCAACCCTACTTTGAAGACAGTCTTCTAAGAAACAAGTCAGTCGTACTCTTGTTTCTATAGTTTCTATCTGAATTTCTCCCCCTCCCCCCAGTCTCTGCATTTAAATTAGTAAGTTATGTAATACCACCAGGTGAGGAGAATGGGGTGTTCAAGAATTTCAGAACAGTAGTAAAAATCTTGAAAACAAAAATTGAAATCAAGTGTAATCTTGTACCTCAAATTCATTTTTTTTCACTTTTGTAGGCTGAGAATGCTGCATGGGCATAAGCATACTTTATTTGTAAATATAATTGTTTATGTGGGTGCTGATGAAGTGATTCACAGTTACAGGTTTTCAGCGCTCCTTCCAAAGGTAATTTCAGCAAGGCAGTAAGTGGTAAGATTGAAGAGTTAGGATTGCAGCCATTTCACAGTCAGACATTTGCTATTGGTTTGATACACAGTGACGTTAATCCTCAAAACCTGATTTTGTAACAGCTAGAGGAACCTGCATTTCTAAATAACCTGAACCTAATGGCATTTCTGAGTACGACTGCTATGGAATGAAAATTATTTTTTCAGTGGCTTCCTATTCACAGATGAGCTGGAAGAGTATTCAGAAAGCACAGTAATAGGCATTTTAATTTACTTTGGGTTTTTTTTGTTGTTGTCAATCTAACATGTCTATGCATGTATATAAGCATGTATATAAGCCCCTTTTTCATCTCTGAAAGCCATGTACTCTAATGCCAGTGGCCGTAAAAGTTTTGTTTATAATCCTTAAAGTACATTCTGTGTAGTGGGCTTAAAATTTCCCTTTAAAGTGTCATCAATTTCACCTTGTGAAAAACTTTCTATTGCTATATGTTCAGTGTCACACCATGAGAAATGTTGAACAGAGGACTAGTAAAGACATAACTTGCAGAATAATATTTATTATTCAATAGCTATATACCATACCATATTATTATTTATTTTTGAAGACAGTTCATGCAAACTTTTATTATTACCCCTTAAAGTCAGCTACCTCTTTGTCATTTAGTCCAGACAATTTCTGTATGATATTCAAGAGAAACCTTATATAACACTGTCTCATACAATTACTGTACTAAATGGTGTTCTCAACAGAGCTGTTTAATAGCTGTGTGCAGCTGGACGTACAAGAACTAGCACAATACTGAGCACCTGCCCATAAGTCAAAGAGCAGATCCTCATCACTGGCTTCCGAGCACAGCCTTTGTTGTTAGGCAGTATGCCAGCTTATAGGTCCACATAAACTGGCAAATTGATTAATAAGTGTCAAGCTTCACTCCTGCATGCTCTTCAGTAAAAAACAGGAGGCTTTGATCTTCAAATAGAACTAAAAGAATAGGCTCCTTCCTACAGAGTGCTTTTGTTTTGTTGGTTGGTTGTTTTGTGGGGTTTTGTTTTGTTTTATTTCGTTCTGTTTTGGTTTTGTTTTTGTTTTATTTTTATTTTATTATGTTGTTGTTAACAATAAAATCTCTGTATAAAAGAAAGCCAGATAGTTTCTCAGCTGATGAGAAATTTATACTACTATCTGAGCCATACTTCCTGCAGTTTGAGAGCTCTGGTATTTACATGTATTAAAAATAGTTACAAAAGAGAAAATGCTATTTATTCCTTCATACAACAGTAGCTTAAGTAAAGCAGTTTATCAGGCTGCTATCAAAAATATAAATTTTTGTAAATACAACTTAATAGAACTATGTTGTATTTTCATACTTTAACCCCTGGTAAAATATATGTTTTTCTTTCCATAAAATCCTGCTTTTTAAAAATTAGGTGATGTTGTTCAATGGGATATGTTTGTGAAGCACTGACGAGGTGGAATCTACTCTCCTTTGTGTTCTCATAAACTGATATTTAAAATAATACCTATAGAGGGAGCTCCTATACCAACCATAGAGTACCCAGTGTATTAAGAAAGGTGAATGCAGATCTTTGGATAATCATTTTAAAATCCACAAATAAACATGTTTAAAATGGCCTTCCTTAACAGATATTGAAAATGGTAAAACCTTACCTCTAAGGGAAAACCTTAAAAGGTAAAAATTGAAAATGCCATTCAAAATTTTGTGTTGTTTTGGTTTTTTCCAAAATAGTTGACATGATTTTATTGTACTACCAAAATTTTGGTTGCAATCAAAAAACATATTCAGGTGTTCCTGAATTCCTACAGTTGTGCAGCATTCACATTTCCTTTGAAATTAGTGAAATTTAAGGCTACTAAAACTGAACAAAGATCACTGTCTCATTTTGAATGTAGCTTTAAAAATTTAGTCACACATTTACAACAGTAGAGCATTTTACTTTTACTATCAACATTTAAAAATACATGCTAGTATGATCTCTGGCTAAAAAAGTAGCAAAGTTACATGAAGGGTTTGATATACCTTGTAAAAGTATTATTTTGACAAACTCTGCTTAACTCTAAGGAAAAGTATCATTTTTATGAACAGTATCAATAGTTCTAAAATTCAATGAGTTGAAAGAACTATCTAGATATATAATGAAGGATGCTTGTTTTACAAAGCTAAAAGAAAATAAACCTCTGTCAAACGAGAAAAGGAAAAAAAAAAATTGGCTTGGTAAGCTGTGGAAAATCACTGCCCACAAATACTACCTTGTAGATTGTCTTTAATTTAGTATCAGAGACATGACAGTTTAGAAATATATAGCTAAAAAGATGATCCAGGAACAAGACATACCTCAGACATTATGGTGTTTCTGCTGCAATGAAAAATGTCACAAATACTGCAGAAGAGATATGTTTAATCCCCTTAAATACTGAGGGCAAGAGGCCCCTCAGATTATGGCTCAGATGCAACAGCCTACTAAACTTGCCTCTGCTTTCATATCTTAAACACACTTTATTTCTTCATCACTTAACCACTCATCTTTAAAGGTAACAAAAAGATCTGCTTATTCATTTTGAATGTAAGTACAAAAGTAATCCAAAGACATTTTTTTCATGTAAACAGACACTGAAAAAAATTTTTATTTTTGTTCCTCCATTCTACTGGGGCTATTGTTTTTAAGTGTATGTGTTTCACACAAACTGTTGTCAGTCTCAGTACCATGTTGTATTTTTGTTCTCTATTAATGTGCTGTAATACGGTGATACAACTGCTACACATCACAGTCCAGACAGAGGAAAAGTAGGGCTAATTTCTAGTAGACACATCAATGGTTACAATGTTGTTTTTATTACATATTTTGAAGCAATTACAACAGTTCTTTCAACATGTGTGTGACTGGTGTAAATCTCCAATTACTCTGATAAAGGTGATGGAATCAATGTGTATATATGATAATACAAGTAGAATAAAAACACAACGCAGTGATTTACATTGTAGAGACATTTCTAAATTGATGGCAATCCAGGTATTTCCATGGCAGAATAATTTAGCTACAACTATAACATCTGGAAAGATACTTTTCTTATCCATTCAAGAAAATATAACTGTCTTTCATAGAAGTTATCTGATAAACCAAGAGCCATGTATGGTCTACAAATTACAGTCATTTTGAATAAACTGTTGTTTTCCTTCTTCTGGCAGGCTCCCCTCTTTCAGATATACACCCAAAGAAAAAAATACAGCATCACTTATATTGAAGGGTTTTTTTATGTTGGAGCTCCAACATTCTTTTGGAAATTCACTATATAATTACTAGAGTATGCAGTAACCTGACCTTTAAAATTAATTAATTAATTACTAATTGATTAATACAGTGATTCTTCCACACCAGTGACTTATGTTATCAGGAGAACAAGTATCACACAGTATTTTGAAGAACTGTGCATGTACTTAGCAGCATATCCAGTATTTTCAGAAGCTATGCAGAAAACATTTTTTTAAAATTACCAGAATCACAGACTGGAATTTTCTATACTTGTTCCCTCAGAAGTGAATTTTACTGGCTGAATTAACTCAAGTGTGGGCTAGAAGTACATTACCTGAGGACTATCCAAGGTATTCCACTAGAGGAGAAAACCAATTACAGTCACTTGGTAAAACTTATTGCACTTGAGTAAAACAGCAGTACTACAAGAAAATTTATTCAAACTCACTCACTCTAGGTAATATTAGATATATTGGGTGTAGGTGGCAGGGTTTTGGTAGCAGTGGCTGCCACAAGGAGGAGGTGAGAGGCTTCCTTGTGCTGGCCATGGCTGGTTCCAGCCAGTTCCTGCCAGCTCTGCAGCCCAACATCAGCCAAGTGTATGGCACCTTTTGAAAATTTATTTTAAAAAAGGGCAGAAAATGCCACAGGGAGTGAGGAAGGGGGAACAAGAAGTGAGAAACAGGAGAGGGAACATCAAGGTCAGAGAAAGAAGGGGAAGGAAGACATGGAGGTTCTCCATGGCAAAGCAGATCTTCACTGCGGCCCTTAGAGAGGAACACAACAGAGCAGATGGATATTCCTGAAGGAACTGCCACCTGTGGTGAGCCTATACTGGAGCAGATTTTTCTGAGGGGACTATAGCCAGTGGAGCTCGAGCAGAGTGGAAGTATGAGGAAAAAGGAGAGACAAAGCAGAACACTTATGGACCAACTTACCCCCTCATTCTCCATCCTTCCTGCACTGGCTCAGGAGCATGGGTTGGGTAGGGGAGTCTGGAGTGATGCTGAGTATGGGCAAGGGGGCAAAAAAGGTATTGTTTTAATGTTTGTCTTTCTGCTTTCCATTACCCAAATTAGTAATTATTTTTATTTTAATTGCCAATAAATGAAGTTAATCTTTCCCTAGTCAGTCCTGCTTGGCCAGCAACAATAGTTAGTAAACAATGTTCCTGTCTTTATTCTCACTCTTCCTCCTCCCCCTCCCCCACCTTTCTCATTCCTGTTCTTCCTGATTTTTCCCCATGTCCTACTGAGGGATGAGTGAGCAAGCAGTTGGGTGGGAGTTTGGCTGTTGGTCAGGGCTAAACCAACACACTAGCTAAGCTTAAAATCCATGACAGGATAATTCTAAGAACTCAGAATTCAAAGTGAAATTGTATGTGTATCTAATTATGCTTTTGAGATACTGTAACATTTAATAAAAATTAATGGAGGGCTTGACCACCAAAGCTTTGCAGAAACTAACTCTAAGCCCCCTTTCCATCGTTCTTTCCTTCAGCTGTTTGTCCCTTGCCTTTAATTTAGGAAATCTGTAAGAATTCTGCAACTAGCCAAAGATGAGTTGAGCAGGGTGCTTCTGCACATTATCAGGCCTGTTGAGAGGAGATGGTGTCTGGTTAGATGAAAGAAATCTTTGAGTGACCTCTCAAGTCAGCCTTGCTTAGCCCTAGCTTGAGCTGGACAAAAAAATCTCAAAGCCTCACTGCTTCAAATTATGTGATACTAAATAATAGATAAACACAAACCATGACACAGACCTTCCAGAAACAATCTGTGATAACCAAGGAGGCAGTCAGATTAGTTGTATAAGCAACAGTTTTCAAGTTTCCCAAAGACATTCCTGTTCAGCACCTTGCCTTGTCAACATCTACAGTTGTTCTTAAAAACAATTTCTCTGATAAACCAGTAGCAAGAGCACACACAGGTCTGTGCCAGGCAACAGACTCAAGCCCCTTATGCCTCCATACTGCCTCTTCTAACTGGACTGCAGACGGGTGAAACTCATGCTGCCTATGGATTTTCCTTTTGATTTTAGTTGAGCTACTAAGTTCCTTAAAATGTTACTACTACAGTAGTAACTACAGTTACTACTCATTAATAAAAATGATTTATAAACTCTCAAAATTCTGCAAAACTTAAATGGTAAGAACTCAAGCTCCTGTGCTGTCCCTTTGGTTAATACTTGGAAAGAGAATGTTTGAAAACTATCAAAACTAGTATATCATGTGGGATGATCCATGAAATTTGTTCTGTTCTCTGTGGTCAAACATGGTCAGACTTCTCAGGCTTGAAAATTAATTAAATGCTTGGGAAATTTGGTGCTGTTATATCTAGGTCACAACTACTAACTTAGAGGATTTAGAAGGAACTCTGCTGCAAGCGTTGTCATCTGCTTGTTGACCATTCACAGGACACTAAACCAGATGACTGCTTTGGTTTATGACACCTTTTTCCCATTTTTTTCCATCTCTAGTACTTATTTTGAAAATAAATTTCTATATAAATTTTTTTCCCAAAGGGCATTCCAGATTTGAAGAGATAGTAGAATGAGAAGAGGTAATGAACTATGTATGTGCATTTCCTCAAAAATGACAAAATGAGAGTAAACTTTGATCTAAGGACTATTGAAACTAAAGGGAAAAGGTTCAGTAAGCTTCACTGGCATTTGGATAAGAGCTATGTTTTGTTGACAATTACTAAAAGGATTCAAACATTCTCATAATTTTTTTTTTTTTTGGTCAAACAATGTGACTGCTATAATTCTAAAATGGAAGGAAAATATTCCACCAAGCAGATCACTACTAGGTTGCTCAGAATAAGGTAGTACTTAATATTGACAATATAGCAAATGTTTCTAGGTGTGCTTCAAATAGGTTATTTTCATGCTCCTATGTATTTTTTATTATTTTTTAAATCAAATATCCAAATACTTCCACATAAAAGTATTCCAAGTTAAAAATGAAATTGTGGCATAGTGTCAGTAGAAGTGTCTTGCACAGCCCCACAAGATATTTCACATATGGAATCTCTGTAAGTAGTTAAAAATCACAGTGAGAAAATGAATGTGTCAAAAAAAAAAAAAAAAAAAGAGAGAGAGAAAAAAATAAATAGATTAGCTTCCTGAAATGTTTAAATTCAAATATGGAGAATGAAATTTTTTGAACCATCTGTTGATAAAATGTGTTCAGGAAACAGTGTTTTAGCATAAAGAACTGCATTTTTTTTCACTTTGGATTTTTGAATTCTGCTCTAGCCTCCACATCCATTTGTGAAGTGGGTTTACCTATTTTCCCCTTTTAGACATGCCTGTTTCTGCTTGGAACACAAGGATATGTCCAGCATCCTGTATTAACAGCTGCAGATGCAAACTATACATTTCCACATCTTGAATTATATAAAATAAATAGTAATGCTGTGTGCACACTACTTTGGGTAGGTATGAAGCTAAATTAAAGGCCCAGGCTTTGGAATGTCCATGGCTTTGGAGTGTTTTTGTTCTTCAACCTGCATGAAGGTTTTATTTCCTCAGCATACAGCCTCACACTGCTCAGCCTGTGTACAGGGCTATAGTTGCAGTTGCCATACTATCCTGAAGTACCTATCTCTGTTCTGTTGGTGTTGGGTTTTTTGGAAGGGGGTGAAAAGCATATGGGTGGATAGGTCCATTTTCCCACAGTCAACAGCTCCAAAAATTACGGAAATAATTCGAGGATTCTGTATAAACGCAGCACTTTAAATTTTTCTACAACCATTTGCCATGCTGACAAGGTTACCAACAGTACATTTGCAATGATCTATCTTGCCATGATAGAGATAAGAAATGTCAGCTTCTCTTTGCTCACTCTGTAAATGCAAACTTGCTTCCCTCTGCAACGGGAAAGCAGTTTCTTCAACAACTTTGAGCACATAATTTAATATAATATAATGGTATTTGAATTCTTATGCCAAATCTGCTGGCAGGAAATGTTCCTGCACAAAGTATTCATATGAAATGAAAGAATAGCAAGATAAAAAAATGGAACATGAGAGAAAACAAAATACAGTGAATAATTGTTCATGTATAAATGAGTGTATTATTTCTCTTACAGTTAAAAATTATGTAGAAAATCTCACTGTATATCTGCAAATGTATCCAGCAAAAAGGAAATAACATTCAATAAGAGATAGCACCTCACTGTATGTTTCCTTTTTTAAAAGGAAACATACATGAATTTAAACATCATTTAATTGATAGTACTTGAAGATTCCTGATTAAAGAATTCTTAATTTAAGACCTTAATGCCCAGGTTAACGGTTTCAAATATCTGTTATGAAGCAGAACTATAAAGCAATTAGAAAAATTAGAATAGATTTTACACATCTTAGAAATTTGGATTCAGTTGTAATTTTCCCTGTGTAAGCCTGACAGATCTAAGATTTCCTTTGGTTGGAGACTGCTCTTGCAAGTTACTCATGACACTGCTCAAAACAGTTATCCTTTATTGTTTGGTACTCAACATTTTCCTAGAGCAAACCCCCATGCACCAAAGTTCATGATCAAAATGGTCTTTTGTTAGGTGACTGCAGGAAGCCTACCACTTGAAGGGGCACAACAGAATGTGGGTTGTGAGAAGGACATGCACTTAGTACTGCACAGATGACTTTAGCAACCATACTGGCTAATTTCAGTGAGGGGCACAGAATCAAAATTGTTTTTTCTAATTAAAATGTTTCAGAAAGCTGAGTACTACTGAGAATCAATAAAAATATTTCCATTAATAGGAAAATTAAAGTCCAAAATTTAAAAAAGGATATAAGAAATAATAAATAAGAAGCAAAAGCCCATTATTCATGAAATTCTAAGAGCCCGTGTTGAAGTCACAGAATCACAGAATAATTGTGGTTGGAAAGGATCTTGTAGATCACCGAGTCCAACCATACCTACGTGAATAAAGAACACATAAATACCTCACCAAAAAAAAACCCCAAAAACCACAACCCAAACCCAAACCACACCAACAACCACCACACAAGCCC
>JANIJG010004952.1:41336-53802 GCA_024611175.1 Megaceryle torquata | reverse complement strand
TCCTGCTCTGGCAGGGGGGTTGGACTCGAAGATCTCCAAGGTCCCTTCCAACCCCTGACACCCTGTGATACTGTGATTACCCCTCATCTTTTCCATGTGACTCCTTGTAAAAAGGGAGTCTCCATCTTCTTTGTACCTACACTTTAAATAGTGGAACATGATGATAAGGTGTCCCCTAAGCCTTTTTTTCTTGAGGCTGAACAAACCCAATTCTCTCAGCCTTTTCTTATATGGCAGCTTCCCAGACCTTTGATCATCTTTGTGGCCCTATTCTTGCAAAATATTATTGCACTTTCAAAAATAGGCCAAACCAGCTTTTCTGTCTGAAATCTCAAGCAAACATTCTTCAATGTGGTGTTTACCATATTCAATGCAGTGGGTTATTAGCCCCAGAAACAGACAGTAGACATCTTCATTTCAATATTGTGAACAGTTTCCACAAAGATCATTTTACCACATTCTCACTATAGGCTGTTCAAATCAGAACTTACTTCTGTGTTGATTACTAACAGAGAAGAAACAGATTAAATCAAATTAAATTTCCCCATTGTCTGGGCACCACCACCATAAAGTGCTGTATGGCCAACCGTCTGGCACATACTAAACTGAGACCTGGGTAGAGCATGAACTGTCTTTTGCTGTGCTGGTGTTTGGGAAGCTAAAGACTTTGTTGAGGATAGAGGATGGGTTGTGTGACACTGAGAAAGGGAGAGATGAGAAGAGACTGTCTGGGATGGGATTACGATGGAGGGAAGGGAGATACCAGACCCTGCTGTTTGGGACATATCAGGCAGTAAGAAACAAAGCTCTGGGAAATCACACTGGCAGAACTATTCTTCTTAGTACATCTGAGCCCTAACCAAATAGCGACCTTGGACACTGGAAACAAGACTTTTGAAGTGGTTATGTAAAAGATGTGAGAGGCAATAGAGGTTTCTGAAGGAGGAAGCAGAGAAGTAGACATCCAGAGCCCCTTCTTTTGACAGCTGACTAGCCAGCCCCAGGACATGGTAAATCATACACTGACACTAAAAACAGACCTAAAGATTTTTCTAATCTCCCAGGCTTTAATTTTACCTGTACCAGGATTTTTAAGAAGATATCACAGCCTCTGGAAGGAGGCAGTAACTATAAACTCGGAACAATAACTGATTTCTTTTCTGTCAGAGGAAAGAGTGACTAAATTACCCTGTTCTGCTTTGCTTAGCCATCATGGAGTTCCTGCTGAATACAAAGCGCTGAGCAGGAGCAGAGGCTTAATAGAAAAAACAACACCAAATTGATCCACTCTGTTTCAATAAATAAATAATTATTTATTTGCTGACATCAGTTTTGGCATTAGCTCTAAGGAAAAGATATACATGTAAATAAACTTTCTCTCATGCATCCATCCTCTGAAAATCGTTCTTTAAAATGCACAATTTCTCTGTTCTTAACTGTAACTATTTGTTTTTATTTTCAGTGTTGCAAGAATCTTTGCCGCCCTGCAGCCCCCTTTGATGCCCTGCAGACCACTCTCTGATGCTGTTGAAACTTTACTGGACCTGAAAGTTAGTTTTTCTAATGGGCAAAGATTTCCTGATTATATCACTAAACTTACACCCTATTTTTTTTCACCTTCCACCCCTTTATTTTTCCTGTCAAGAGACTGTATTCCCATGCAATTATATTAAAAATACAAAAATAGTGATTTTCAGGTAGCTGTTTTTGTAGGTAATTTGTCAGAATGAGCCTTTTAAAGCTTGGGGATTTTTCATGGTCTTGTTTTTCCAATATTTTTATCTAGAATTGTCTATGGTCATTCAGTCCACCACTTTATGCAGCAAATATGTGCTTCTGCACACAAACACACAATAAAATGAATGGTTACCACAAGTGTTCATCCTTTTAAAGGGAACTTGTACCATTTCTAAAAATTAAAATATTGGCTGAAAAACTTACAAATGTTATTTATTTATTTATTTGAAGGATCTTGGTCCACTATGATTGTTTTGTACATATTCATAAATTATCTTCATCTTCAAAAGTTTATCTTATTCTACTATGGACATTTTCTTACCAAATAGAAAAGAGAAGTCCTTTAATCACGCCAAATAGCCTTTTAAAAGGGTCCATTTCTTTATCTCACTGGAACTTCAGACAGGGGAGTTGAGTCACAGAAGGAATCCCGATGTCAGTATTATAAAAATATACATTTTTCTGTGAGGGAAAGTTCATAAAATTGCAACTTTTAAAAACTTTGCTCACATCAGATAAAAGCCTGTGAAGGGCAAAATCCTAGCCTGAAATGCTTGTTTATTATTCTTCATTTCTGACATTTTATGTTCCCACACAGCCTGGGTGAGTAATTTTATCAGTTCTAACTCTAACCAGATATTAAGCAAAATGCAAGTAAAAAAATTGCCACTGTAGGACTCCATCCCCTCAGAGATCTCATTCACATTTTCTTCTCTCTGAATCTTCCTTCTGGCTTCCATCTCTGTCCTCTACATCTAGTTACCACTATAAACATATAACATGACAAAGTTGAGGGATAATCTTTTATGAGAACAACTTCTGTATTTGAGAGAAGTAGATAAGCTTTCACACAAGTCCTTCTTTGGATATAAACCAGAAGCAGCAAGCTTCAGAGCTAATTCCTAGCTACTCTGCATTTAATTAGATATGTAAATCATTTAAGACAACTGAGAGTGGCTGGGCAGCTTGAACCTCGGGAATAGCATGAGGGATGATAGATAAGAAGGTGATTATCACTTACCGAAAGAAAAAAAAAAAAAAAAAAAGAGGCAGGTAATGTATTGTCTAAGGAGGAGGGGAAGGTTAATGGGGGAAGGGAGGAGAGATAGCACAGCGTGACAGTAAAAGCATCTTTCTGTTGACTCACAGTTGTACGGATTTCAGTTCCTAACATCATCTTTTGAAAGTCTTTTGTTTACTTAGGAAAACAACAGAAGAGGAAGCAGTGAAACAGAGAGAACTGCTTCTCTGTGCCTGCATGGTTGGAAAATCATGCTCCTTTGGGGCAGGACTGGAAATGTGGATGCAGTGCCTGAAAAGTAGAGACAAAACAGTGCTGGAAAAGAAGAAAAGTTTGTTTGTGAAATGAGCCATTGTTTGTGATGGAAAAAGCACCACGCTGGTCAGCTGCAAGATGAGGTGTAATACAATGATTTTCACAGTTACAAAAACTTCTTGCAGAGTTCTTTTATGACATTGTATGCATGTACCTAAAGAAGAATTGCCTAGAACAGCTAGGAGGGCAGGGAAGGAAAATTCTTTATAACAGATATAACAAAGATTATGAAGATGTAATCTACCAAGAAATAATTATTGTAGGGAGGCTCAAAGTGAGATAAAGAATAAGACAGCTTGTTCATTATAGCACACTGTGCATTGTATATCATAACAACTGCACCTTACTGGTATGCCAATGCTTTCAAAAAGCTTTACACTGTTTCTCTTTTTTCTCTGTAAGCTCCTGATTCAGGGACAAGATCATCCTGTGACGATAGATATCCAAGCATGTGATCCTTGAAATGATTTTGCTAGTTACAATGCTGCAGAAAGTCTTGCTTGTCACAATAATGTCTATTCTATAGATTATCTTCTGACTGTAAATAAAAGCCATTTAAAAGCCTCACAAGTCAACACTTTGTCACAACTCTATTTATAACCTGCTCCTCTATGTGGACACTATCTGATTATGCTTTATATTTTGACATTTTAAAAAGCGTAGGCTCTTTGAGCTTAAAGTGCAACAGCATGAAATGATTTACTATTGTTTGAAGAAGATTTTCAAATGCAGCTCCTTCTCCAAGAGCCAGTGAGGTGACTGTTAACTGCTTGCCTGCTGATGTGAAAGCTGGAGCATAGCAGTGCCCAGTGCTGGGCAAGCTCCCCAGTGCATGGTGAGCATCCTACTTCTATCAGTTCACGTGAGCCCTGGATTTAGCTTTTCACCACATTAGCTGACTTATGTGTAACTACAAAGTGTCATGTTAAATTACCTTCAGCAGAGGCAATGGATAAAATTTGTAGAAATTCCATTTATGCCTCACTGAAATGCAAAATAATACCCTGAAAGGAGCTTAGCTTTAAAAAAAGGGAAAAGAGCTGTCCTGTGATACCTCATGTCTGAGGGTATTTCTCCTGCTTATATTCAAAGACCTTTGTCCTTTCCATGCCCTTCATTGTCTCAGGGCTATTCCACAATAATGGGAATCATCCAGCAAGTGTCTGAGCATTGCTATAGATTCAACAGAGAAGTGGGCTGAATGCCAGATCCTGGGCTCTGTAGGTTGATTGCAGTTTTCTGCAGTATTCAAGAATTTTAACTCTACAGAGGAAACCTACTCTCCTGTGCCTCTGACTACAGTAAATCTAGGAATAAGTTTCTCCCATAACTCCTGCAGCCACTATGGCCACATCCCTACATCTAAAGCTTTCCACTGTGCTTTAACATCTCTCCCCATTAGAATGAGTAAGACCCACTACTCAGTTAAAACATTTCATTGCTCTACCCATCCCAGGCTGAAAGCTCTTCTCCAGAGGACAGACTACACTGCATTAATACAGGCCCACTGGCAGCAGTAGTCTTCACACAGCTGTGAATCAGTTGATGGACATGGATTTCACAACCAGTGTGAGTTGTTCTGGCCTCAACAATCTTGCTGTGGGAATTAGACCTGGTCCTGAGCAAAATGCAAACACAATCTGTGCCTCTGAGCCACAACTTTACCATGAGGATAGTGCACTGAAATGGTTATTGGAAGAGAAGACTTACAGCAAAAAGTAAAAACTGAGAAACACTGTTACTTGTGTCACTTAAACAGTTTTCTCCATCAAAGTTTGTCCTACACAGAATCTTCTAGTGGTGTTTGGACTGATCCAAACCAGCCTTTTATTCATGGGGTATTTGGCAGGAGCTATAGTTTTTGAGCCAGCTCCAGCTGGTAACTTGGCAGTCTCCTCTCAACTGTGGTAGATGTATATGCCACCCTTGGCTGGCATCATTCCCAGAAATACCCTGTGAGTACAAATGACACTGAAGAGACCCTATCTTTGTGCTACATACTTTTTCTCAAGTTGTTTGGTTCTTAAACTGTATTCACTAGAGCTCTCCAAAGCTGTTGAAGAGCTTAAAGTTATTTCTCTGTCACAGAAAACTTCCTACTTGCTGTAAACCACTTCTGAGTTTTACTAGGGTCATCAGTCACTCTGTATAAGAACACAGTTGAATAAAGTGCACCAGGACCCAAAAATAATTCCTGGCAGAAGACACCATCATGAAGGATGATTCACCCATGGGAGGATTAAAGCAAATTACAAAGCAACCTAGAAAGCTGAGAGAAGTGGGAAGAACAGGAAAGTAAATATGATTCTATAGAGTAGGAACTTGAGATGTGAAGGGAAATTCAGATCAAGGTTAGAAAATGATGACTAAACATAATCAAATAGCCACATCCATCTCATTACACAAAATTTATTTTCAGCTCGTTACCTTGATACTACTTTCTCAAGTAATTATTCTAGATCTTTGATAAAGAAACTTGAATAAAGCTGTCCATCCTTTGAGATGTGCAGGCCATATGCGCAGTCAGGCAGTGGGGAATCTTTCCCATAGTACTGTAAACTGGAGAATTTTGTAGCTGTCAGTAACTGCAGGTCTGTGCCTGAGGCTGTGTCCTCTGCACCTACCTCCCACAACTATCACAGGGGCAGATCAGGGTATCCTGGCAGCTCCTCCAGAAGCAGAATCACAAAATTCATCATGATCTGTAAGAAAGTGGTAGGAGTGCAGGCTGTGACTGTGCACAACAGGACCACATCAAGGAGAGTCGTTTCAGGTAAGAAAGTCTCTCATCTCTTTCATGTGATTTTCTACAGGTACTTTCACACTGGGGGTCACTCTGTGAATTTTGCCTACTTTCCCAGAAAGCTGCCATCAAAAAGGCTTTGGTCTTTCATAGCTAAAGGAAAGAACAGGATGCACAGAATCAAAAGTCTGGATTATGAAAGGTATAAGAAGCGAGCTCAAGTCTCAGTGGGGAGGCAGCTTCAAGTGGGAAACACTGAAAATGTGCTTCAGTATAGTAAGATGAGAGGGTACTGAAAACACCCACATTTTTTCTGGATGCAAAGCAGATGCATTCTTCCTTCAGTTGTGAGAAGTAGGTCTACACATAATGGTCTGTCTACATCCTCTAAAAGAGGATTTTAATCTAGATTTACACCTGGATTAAAATATTGTCTATTTGTCCAAATATTTTTTTAATAGCACTCCCTGCAATTGCTGAGAACATCATTACCAAGGATAAGCAAACTTGTTTTAGCCTAAGAGATAGCCCAGGGTTGGCCATCACCGCCTCTTTTATGAGATCCAAGTGAATGGAGAGAAACTGGATGTTCTCCAGTGGCTCTTGCAAATATAAAAAACTCTTTGACTTTTACTGCATGGGTATAGAAACATCAACCATAGAATTATACCTATACACAAGCGCTTGAAAAAAAAAAAAAGTCAGCATGTTTCTTTGTTCCTATGTATTTAATAATACGTTATCTTCTGAGCTGCCTCGTTTAAATAGGACTATCTTCCTGCTGTACAATGTTTTGCTGGATTAAGGCTACAAAACATGCAGATGTCAACCGTATATTGCTTTCTGGAAGCAGAAAGGGTTTGTTGCATCTTGTTAGTTAAGGGTTTAATCTTCAGCCCAGTGTATGGTAGGATGGGTTCAGCCCTCAGGCTTTTGCTTGAAACGAATGTTTTAAATGAGACAGAAGTGTTTCGGGGGAAGAAATCACCTGAAAATCACACATCTTCTGACATCTATTCCTGGTCCATAGTTTTGACATCTGAATTAAAATAAATTAAATTACATTAAATTAATCTGGTATCTCTATTTCTATTACAGAAGGAAAAAAATTCCAGGCTTCAGTTGTTGGAAAGAGGGACAGGAGGGAAGAGATGCAAAAGCAATCGGACAGGAGTTCCATTTGCAGATAGTTAACAAGTTATAAACACTGAAATGAAACCAAGGTTCAGTAATTATGCTAGAATAATGACCAGGACTTTTAGACAAAAACAGAGCTTAGCAGACTGATCCAAATATTTAACATGTTACAAAATTCAGAATCTGGAATTGCATTTGCATTGCTTTTGCATTTCAGAAGATGAAATTTGAATTGAAAATGATTTCTCAAACCCACAAAATGACTGAAGGTAAGGTGAAAAGTAATTGTTTACTAATCATTACTCCCCATTTTTGCTTGTTATTCCTTCTTTTAACCAAGCAGAAATAGCCAATTAAGTGCAACTGTAAAAAGTTGTGTGCATTATTGCCGGGGAAAACTCATGACACCATTAGTAATTTTTCCATTGTCAAGCTTTCACACAGACTACATCCTTCAATATTAAAATATCATGAACGAAGATTAATATGAAACAAAAAGCATCACACACAAGGCTTTAATTATTGTACACGGGGCTTTAGCTACTTCTTTAGCAGTTCCGATTATGGACCTACCAGAGCTTGGCATCTGCCATTGTCAAAATGCAGTTTCTTTTGTCAAACCAAAGAATCATTTAATTTTACTAGATAAAGGAGACATAAAAAGAAGTAGGTTCTACAGTCATGTTGGCCTGGGCAAACCCAAAGATAACCCAAGCAGTTTCATGGTACTGAAATTTTGATGAAAACAAATATTTTAGTGATTTTAGATTTCCATACCACTTGAAAATGCAGTAGACTTCTGTCAGATCTCTGTTCCACATTCACCCTTTCCCTTTATCTCATATCTTTTTATATTAGGAATTCTTATATGGTTGAAGCAACCAAATGCAGCTCGTAAAACACAGAAACTGCATCTGACTTTCCACCTTGGTAACAGTGGGTGCTGGAGCTACTGATCAACAGCAAAAGGTACTTACTTTAAATAATGGACTTTGAGGTGAATGGTGTTTGCTCTGCTTGTCATGATTTTCATTCCCACTTAATATATTTTTGAGAAATGAAAAGTGACACAGTATAAGGTAGTGCCCTCTGTGAAACCCTGCTGGAAGAGGATGTTAAGTCTAGAGTACTTACAAACAGAGTAATTTGGCTCTGAAAAAATAATCAAACCAAGTTCCAACTTGATAACGTGATGCTATAATACAAATATACTTTTTAATCCTACTTTCATAGGAACTTGCTAGTGGATGCCCTGGGAAAGGTCCGCAGCTAATGTGAATGGATGGAAACAGGTGAAGACTTCAGGGGGATTCAGAGCTCCTGTTGCAGCAGATGTTCACATATTTTCATTTGCTGCTCAGAAACATCCCTATTTTACTATTTTTAAAATATTCAAGTGAGGTCCTTCCCAGCGCAGAGAGGGCTGAGAGGAAGAAGTGATCGGAGGCCAGTGGTGGTCCAACAGGCAGTGGTGGGTTGGGGAGGTTGTGGTGCGTCAGCACAGATGAATCCATCTAAGAGAGGATTCATAAAGGAAAATACTTGGGTAAAATCCATTTTTCTACGATACGTACAACGACAGTTTCTCCTTGTGCAGTTTGTGGGACTGCTACATATATTTCAGCCTGTTAAGCTGAAATTTTGCAAACATGGAAGAGTTATGTTTGGTTGTACAGTAAGAAAGTAATGCAAATAAGTTGCTTCTGCTCTTAACTCAGCCTGAAGCACAATCTTGTTGTTTACAGCCAGGTTACAACAGTTCTTCTTTATCAGCTTGTACATACAGACACTTTTATTGAATTTACATTTCTGCTTACTGATTGCTAGCCATTTTTACCAAGGCTGCCAATAGCTGCATTTTTATCTGAAAGTGATTTATACAAGTGTGTTTTTTATTTTCTACTTCTCTCAGTTCTTAAAAAATTTTATTTTGCAGAGAAAGGTAACATTTTTCTCTCGGTGAGGAATTGCATTACTGTCAAAGATATTTTAGTCCTTATCATAAGAAATATGTGGAAAAGTCAATCACTTTAAAATGCTACTGCACTACCAAGGTACCTTGTTCTACATATTCTGAATATGCAGGAATTCAGATTAAATGAACAGGCTGCCAAAGGAGGAGGCATTGAAGTTGCTAGGGCCTCACTTGGGAAGGATGAGGCACAGGGCAGAACCCAAAAATCACCTCATTCTAGTTAGCTCATTCCCACTCAGACTTTTTGAGTTTGCTTTTCAGAGATGCTAAGCTGCAACTCGAAGTTAATTTAATTCAAATGGCAGTTGTTCAATACTGCTTCTGAGTCTCCCCAAAATGTCAAGAAGGATTTTTTCCAGGTTACTTCAACACAAGTAAAATGTGTGGGGCAAGATACTAGTGTGTCCATTAAAAAATGTGAAAAGCACTACAAAGCCCAGATTGATTTTATGCAGTGTAAGCATACATTCCTGTGACTGTTCTTCACATTTTACTCTAGTAATCCTTCACATAAATTAGAATTTATTTTCTTCTTACTTTATGTGATTAATCTTTTAACAAAAATAAACAAATTAATAAATAGCAATATAAAAGCACTTTTTTGCATATTGAGTGTCATCCAAAGTCTTAGCGTCATGAAGCAGATGAATTACCATGAGCTTTATTTACAGATACATGGTCTTGGCTATCATGACAGGATGTGAGAAGCTCAAGGTCAAACTGTGGCAATACTGAAGGAAAAACCATGCCCTGTACAACCCAGTTCCTGTTCCTGCACCTCTCTGCCTGTCCATCATGCAAATTAGTGTGGGCATGGAGGGAAGCCTTAAGAAAGGTGCCCAAAACCCGTATACCTAGACAGAGGACAGAAAGCAAAGCAGAAAGGGAGTGTACATTTTTGAACCCCCCCTCCTGCCCAAAGGCAGGTTTATTTATCTCTGTCTCTGCAACTGCTGTTAGATATTTGCCCAACCTGTTCTTAAAAAAACACTGGTGATTCCCTCCCTTCATTAAGCAATCTCTTCTGGGAACTGGACTGCATACCTACAGTCCCTGGATTTGCCTTTCATTGCAACAGTTCTAGGGAAATGCCATTCACATGTTGACCTGTAGCTAGTCATCATGAAACTCCACAGAATAAGACATTGTGTGGTCTGCTGCCTTTCAGAGTATGGGTCTTTGTGGGTAGGGGCAGGAGGTGTCCGAGACTGCAGCAGTGAAGAAGGTTTTACATTAGCTGCTGAAGGGTGGATGTAGGCTGTGCACGTGTGTACGCATGCGGGGGTTTGCAGATGTACATAATGTAAACTCGGGCAACCATAGCCCTTTGGTAAGAGTTTTAAAGTGTCTGATCCAGCCAGAGAGAAGGGCTAATGTTGCTGTGGGTATTCACAAATCAGCAAAGCGGTAATATACTGGAAGAGTTTCAGAGGAGGGTCTTTCTGAGAGCAGGAGAGCCACACTAGCTTTGGCATCAGGAGGAAAGCAGTATTAGGAGTGAGTGGAGAAAAGGAGGGAAGAAAAAAAGAACATTGGAAAGGTTCTGCATTTTTAAAATGGTACTGGACAAAAGCAGTAGGACTATTTGATAAAACCTAAGGGATGGATTTTCAACCTTGCAGCCCTAATAGCAGAGAATAAAATATTAATAAATCTCATTTATTTTCTTTTTTGTTGTTGTTGTTCAGCCTTAGTGGGGGCTTTTTTTATACCACTCTCTGTCTACCTAGTACTTGATGTCTAAATATCAGTACCTGAGGTAATATCTATAAATCAAGATCAACATGTATCTCTGAGCACATTACCCCTTCCTAGTGACTACATCCATTGTAATGAATATTGTACTTTAATAATTGATATTTCACATGCTATATTTGCCCTTCTTTGCACTGGGAGCCTAGCCAAATGCTTCTGAAGCTCTCCTTGTAAGTGGAAGGAAATGATAAGTGAAATGACAATGCAATCTTTTTCCTTTTGCAGATAGTCAAAATTTACATGCTAAATTCAAGTAAAATTTCAGATCAGCCTTTGTATCCTTGTCAAAATTCTAAAGAATTCAAATTTTGAGATACCTTCTCCAAATTCACTGGAAAGGAAATCATGAAACATTCATGTAAGTCAATTATAACTCCACACCCTATTAGTCATAGAACTTGAAAGTAATTTGAAATCTTGAGTGCACATGAATTATTGAACAATGGGTGAAAATGAAAGAAAATGGGGACTATAGCTCACACTTCCACCATTTGTGTAAATTGTGATCCTTCCGTTCAGTAATTTCAGGGCAGTGTTGAAAGAGCAGCAGAAACCTGTATAAAGACAGTAGGATCCTTGTTACATAGCAAAGCCAGAAGGCAGCAACTGATCAAAGATGAGAAAAGACTTAAAGGGAATGTGAAGGATTCCAGTTAGTCCCATCTGAGTTTGTGGCTGGGTTGGGTTCTACACCTTTTTAATCATTTGCCCTCATTCCATTTGATTGGTGAAGACAGCCACCATATTTTGTTAAAGACAGCTGGGGCAAGCTATAAACCAAAGTGTGCTCTAACATCATCCTTGGCAGTGGATGTGAGCTCTGTCTGACAACTGTGGGATGAAAGAGGCAAAGTGAATATACAAAAACATCTAAAACACTTTGAACAATGGTTGTAAAATGAAAAGGAGTCTAAAAAGTATTTAATCACCCAACAAAGTTTCCTGTCATCCAGCAAAGGAGAATAACAAAATATCCATTAAATGTATTAAAGATTACAGTGAATTTGAAAGGTACCTGTAATACAGGGATGTAATACAGGGATGGGGACTGCAGAACAGAGTTACAGATTCAGCTTTTAGAATTGATCTCTGATTAAAGTTGAATTTTGGAAAAAAACCTTTTATTCCTTGTGTTTAATTTTTTTTTCCTGTTCCCAACAAAATTTTTACATAGCTATTTACCTAAACTATTCTAGGACCCTTCTTTACTTTTGTTTGTTTGTTTTGTTTTTTCTTATGAAGCTCTAAGTAGCACTTTTCTACTCTAAGTCTCACTCAATTTCCTGAATTCCCCCGCACCAGTAACTTCACTCATTAGCTCTTCCTGTATTCTTCTGAAACTGGAAAATCTTTAATATAGACTCTTTTTTGTTGATCTTTCCAATCAACTTAACCCCACATGAAGCAAGACTACCTTCTGTGGCCAGCACTTTTACACTAGCCTCATGTTCTAACCAGACCAGACACAAATCCTGTCTTTGTTCAGGAATTAGTCTCTCAGTTACAAACTGATGAAAAAAAATATTTGCTATCAAACTAGATATTTGATTTTCATCTCTAATTGATATCTGAGAACTGAAAACCTTCCTTAATGATATTGACTTTTATGGTATTTATCTTCCTGTATTGTTAATTGTTTCTAGTAATCTTAAGGTATCTTTTTTCTTTACCAACTCCAGTACTGGAGAGATTGCAGTAATCTGCTATTTCTTTTTCTTTTCTTTTCTTTTCTTTTCTTTTCTTTTCTTTTCTTTTCTTTTCTTTTCTTTTCTTTTCTTTTCTT
>JANIJG010004952.1:0-19223 GCA_024611175.1 Megaceryle torquata | reverse complement strand
AAAGCCTGTTCCTGTTCTCATGGAAAACCCCCAACTGCCTCTCCCCTCTCAGGTGGTTCTTTGGCAGGTCCCTTTGAGGAGCTCTGGCTGGTGCTGGCTGAGGGTGTTGTGAGGAACAGGGGCTCTGCTGGGACTCTGGAGGAGTCACTGCTGCCCTGCAGCCAGAGGGAAACAGGAACAAGGGGGGATCTCAGATGAACCTTTACAACGTTGTCACTCCCGAGTCACTCGACAGAAGAGCTGAATTGAGGGCATTTTTTCTATTTATTTTGTTCTCTTTGGGGATATGAAAATTCTATTTCATTCAGTTCAGAAAAGAATTGTTAAGGCATCTCATCTCTCCAGTAAGTACAATCCTTCTGAATTACAACCTCTCATATAACTTTTGCATTCGTTTAGTGTCTACAGATTTACAGGTAATGTCCTCTGCCCAGTTTGAACATTCAGTAAGGCAGAGAAGGGATCTTGTTTTTAATCCAGCATAAATCCCTGGTTGGTTTTATGAGGCTATCATAGACAGGACACAAGGGACAAATACAACTCAGTGTGTACCAGGGCTCAGGGATGAGCAGAGCTTCAAGGTAGGCTCAGAGTTGTTTTCAAGACTTCGGGATTGCTTTTTCTGTTGTATTTTCAAACTCTGTTTTGCTTTGACTCTTAGGTTCAAATGTTTGGTCTGTATGTGGCTTTGAATTAACAAATATTTAAAATTTCACTCTTGAATGAAAAGAAAAAATAAAACTGACTATTTCCTTTCCACCCTACTAGGACAAAAAGGAAGGACCCTCATCATGAAGCTGAATGGTGGCTGTTTTGGCTGAAGGATGATCAGATCACTCTTTCAGACATTACTTCTCTTTGTGTTGCTACAGCACCAGGGTTTTGTCTTTCTGCAGGGAGGCCAATGGGTGAAAGAGGTCCTGACTTAGCACCAGAATCTCCCAAACTGCAGGAAATGATTGGAGGGGAGTGGAGGAGAGTGAAGAGTTGTAAGGAGTGCTGTGATTTCATGACCCTGTCTCTCTCTTATGGAAAAGATGGAGACAGAAAGGACAGAGGGAAACACTTTGAACTTTGGCAAGCATAAGGTGTCTTTGGTGACTGGCTACATTGCTAGGATTTGTGTTAGTTTTTTTAAAACAAAAACTTTTTCCACAATGTCAGACGTTGATTCCATTTGGCAGTGGGATGTGAAAGAATAAGCCCCTGCTCTTTGATGGTGGAGGGTACCAGATGCTAACATGCAGAGAGGTACTTGCACTAGTGTGCACAGTGGGAATACTCTGTGCAGGGTCACAAACTGTACTGGCTTCAAAACTGTGGTGTTGAGAAAATGTCCCATCTTCCTGCTGGGACAGGGCAATAAAATGTGTAAGGTACTGTAATCTTTTGGCCTATTTTTTTTTTAATGCAGTTTAATTTCAGGCAATTGTATTATTCAGTGGGAGCATTTATTTATTCCTATCACCCACTGAATTGCATACAAATCTATATGTATTGAGCTCTATGACTACTTAAGCAAGTGTATTTGTGTATTTCCATTCTCATAGCCCCTGAGAGAGAAAAAAAAAAAAATAAAAAAAGGAAGGTAGCCCCCCATGGATATTTGAAGCCCGTGCACTGTCATGATGTTGAGATGTTGAAAGGACCAGAGCAGCTTGTGAATGTCTGAACCAAGCTGCAGAGGCACTAAAAAAAGCCTTCTAGATACCTCCAGTCTAATCTATCATAAATTCCTGCTGGAGCTCGAACACTAGCAATCAGCTAGATATTGGTATGTGAATCCAAGTTGCTTTTCCTGCTCAGGAAGCTCAAGGGGACACATTATTTTAATGCAGGCTTCACGTCTTGTGAATGTGTCAAGGAGAAAGATTAATCTTCTTGGCTGTCACTCATCCACCTTAGGGGAGATGGCTTGTGGCCTTCTACAAACTCCCCAGAGGCTTACTGTCCCTCCAGTCAAAGACGTGCAGTGTCTAATCAGCTTCTTAACTAGGAACACTGGGCATGAATTTGTTAATTTGTTTCATTTCAGCTGCCAAAAAAATAGTTTTACTATGCCTCTGTTTGACAGATAAAAAAAGACCCTTTCACCAGAATCATGTATTTTCTTACTATTCAGTCACATTTCAGTTTTTCTTCCTGGAAAAAGTAGTGTACTTTCTTCCACATCAGTTTTTTCAGCCTCTGAATCATTTTGAAGGTTTCATTTGAACTCCCTCCATTATTTCCATAGTGAAAGCAAACCAGGAAGAAATATTCTAGGAATAGCTTTGTTGTGTGCAAGGCAAGATTGCTTCTTGCCTTGATCAGTTATCTGAGATGACATCCAATCATTCTCTGAAACAATACTTCCTAAAACAGTCTTCCAAATGGGGGATATTCTTGATATTACCTTGCATATAACTGAATCGAAATGCATTTTGTGGAACTTGAAATATTTTACTCTACAGCTTTAACTTTTATATAACAGAAATTTATTCTTATTATTTACTACCATGCCAATTTTTATGTCATTTGCAAACACACCAGCAATGATTTTATATCATCTCAGTCATATAAGCATCTTTAGATCAAGAACTGATACCCTGTTAGCAACTGTCTGGCTAATGGATATCTCTCCATCAACAGTTTTCTGCTATCTGTCACTGAACATGCTTTTTATGTTATTGTGTTCCATCAATTCCACATATAATGCAAGTGTTTTGATTAAAGTACTATACTGTAGCAATAAAACTGTAAAAATTAGTTGTCTTAAACTACTATGCTGTAGTAGTAAAATTATACTGCCAAAATGAGTTTTCTTGTCTAAAGACGTCCTGGTGCACCGAAAAAGGTAAGATCCTTTTCCTGGATTTGCCTTCCATAAAGCGATGATGGCTCTCCTGAATTGTCTTTTCAGTTTTAATTACTTGTTGATAGAATCCTAAGTAATTCTGTTTGACCCATAGTGGCAGTTCTCCATTCTTTTGAAATGTCTTCAGTTTTCCAAATTTTCTCAATTGTGCTTGAGTGCTTCAGAGATGTCCTCCAGTCCTGAAGATGCTGGGAGAAGAAAACTGGTTTACAGATTTCCAGAACCTTTCCAAACTCAACTAGACAAGCCCCTGAGTAACCTGATTTAACTCTGAAGTTAGCCCTGCCTTGAGCAGGGGATGGAACCAGGTGACCTTTAGAGGTCCATTCCAACATATATTTTCCTTTAAATCTATTTTCCATTTTAGATCCCAAATGTAGGTGATTTCCCCTGAGAGAGAAGGGAAAAAAAAGGAAATAATAACTAAAGGCTGTGCCATATTGCAGGAAGTTAACTAAGATGATCTTAAATCTGGAATGCACTAATTTTTGAGTGATTAAGTTGTCATCTTAAGTGTTTTCATGTATGTTTTGCACAAGATATTTCTTGCCTGTTCTGAGCGACTGAGAACATGCTGACAAGGGACAGTTAAGCAGGAGACAAAAATCAGACAATGCTGACATCCGTAAGACCTTTCATTTTGTTGGCTGAATGGTTTCTAAGAATCTCATGGTCAAAATTAGTAATAAAATTAGTAAATAATTGAATGTTATGACACTTTGATATTTAGAGATGCAATGGACTTAACACCTCCCCTTTGTCAGAAAAGAAAAATTGAATAAACTGAAGGGCAGCTTGAATTAGTCTCTGAGTTAGAGGGACACATAAGTGTGTAGAGAAAATTCAGATATGGTAGCAAAACACAGCACGGCTTGTTGCAGAACTTTGGTGCTACAGGAACACAGTTACCCTGGTGTACTGGAGTAGAAAGCTATGGTGATCCTGCCTTAGCTCCTAACTCCATTTTCCCCTGAGAATTAGTTTAGAATTTCAGTTCTATATTAAGTGCGATGAATCAGTTTCTCTGCAGCTACATCTGAGAGAAGTACTGTGCCTTTTATTTTTAGATGCATTAAAATCAATTTATTGTGATTAGTGCTTCTCGTTTTCTGAACTTCCTGCTTTCTCAGCTAACGACAATTAGTTTGCTAAGAATACCCAAGTGTTAGAGAGCAAAGTGCATAAAGCTCTGATGTAGAGTCAAATTCTGCTTTCATTCATCTCTCTCTACAGCCTTTTTTATCCTAATTTCAAGACTCTAACTCCAGTCATGCACCTGTTTGACTCAAGCTGGAGGATCTGACACAGCATTAGCTTCCATGCCACACTTTTTTTAAGAAAAAGCAGCTGAGTGGGATTTTGCATACTCTGTGGGAACCTTCCACCCACCAGTATCTCCTGCAGTGGAAATCTCCCTGTCCTGCTGAGGCCTTCCCCACAGAGCTCTTTTAGGGGGGAACAATTTCATTTGGTACATATTGAAATGCCTGGTTTACTTTTTTAAGCTAACCCAGGTATAAAAATTTAGCACAACTCTATTTAAAGGAATTATTATTGACATACAAATTTAATCTTTCCTGTATCCATTTACATGGAAATGGTCTACCAGGGGGTCTTCAAGTAATTCCTGATGGCACTGAATGAACCTCTTAGGCTCTGGAAGCTAATGCTGCACTGGGGGACATGTAGATCCCAGTACAGTCAATGAAATATGGTGCAAAGGTCTGTAACGATACAGCAAGTTGTCAAAATTGGGCTTTTGTGCCTAAGAACATGTTGAGGGCTGAATGTTAGTGTCTGAGTTTATCCTAATTGCAAAGCCCCTCACTGCCCCTTTGACCACTTTGTCTTGTTGGCCAGGGAATTATCTGAGTCATCATGTTGTTTTCAAGGCAAGATCGGCTTGCAAAACTAAACCTTTCTCTGTTTTATACACCCGAGAAGATGACTGGATGTATGTTCATTTACACATCTTATTTTTTAATCTAATCAAATTAATTTTTCTTTTTACTTGAGGAGGTTTTTAATGACTCTTAGGAAATGATGCCTGGATTTACTGTCCGTGTTCTCTCCAATCATCAATGCTAACACTGGACAGATTGTATTCGGTAGCAATAATGTTACCACTGTTACAAGCCATTTCTATCTCCTTTTCCCTCCCAGAGCAAAGATTTTGCTGAATATTGTTCTAACATTGTCCTATTTCTCCAATCTCAGCTTGAAAAATGTGTTGCTTCCTATTTCTCCTCTCTTCCAAAATGAATTCTCATCTTGAACACTGCAGCCTCTTCCTTATACTTCGTGCCTACTCATCTGAATGCCATAAAAGCCTTCATTCTCTACCCTTCTAACACTGTCCTGCCTTGAAATGTTACTCTGGTTTCCATCCTCCACACAGCTTGTTTCTTGTCATCCTGAGTCTTACTGTACTGTGTTAAGCTTTCAGATGTGATTGCTATTCACACCATAACTTGGGTCAAGAGCCAAACCAGTGCTTAGGCAGCTTTTGGATACCTGACTTGCAAGATGTGAACCACAAATCTCTTTTCTTCTCCTATCCTTCCCCTCTACTAAAAAGCCCCTACTTCTGAAGGCACCTAAGATGACCTTGTAGCACCCAGTGGACTCATTACTCTTCTCCAGTTCTGCAAGCATCCTGAACTGTCCCTCCCAGTATCTCCATGTCTATCTTTGGACTATCCTCCAATGCAGGTATTCTCCTATATAATTTATTTGAGAGGTACCACACTGACAGATCTGGGCCCCTCAGAAAATACTTAATGGGGAGAGGGATGTGTCTTCCCTTTAGTCATTAAATATCTCTCAAACTTTTCTTACATAACCTCACTTCTAGTTGCAGTTTATGACCCAGCTGCTTGCCTTGGACAGGGGACAACTGATGTTTTCCAATCCCTGAGATGGCTTACATCAGTATCCCCATTCCTGAGATACATCTGTCCTGATCTGAGATAGAACAATTCTGTTCAGTGATTTTACTTTTCAGCTCAGTTCTTCTAACTAACTGCACTGTCTGAAGTGAGCAGCCTGTTTTCACAGTGTCTGCTGCTGGCAGTGATAACACCCCATGTTTAGAGTTACTACCAAGGATTGGTGTGCAGACCAAGGCCACTGCTAAATCTTGTGTACCACAATGGCGGTTCAGAAAGCAAAAGGCTGCACATGTGGAGAGGACAGGACAGGTGACCTTAAAACGACCAATGAAGTATTCCATCCCATATACGTCATATTCGGTATAAAGCTGAGGGATCAAGAGGGTCATTCTCTCTTCTTCAATGCCCAGCATCCAAGGAGGACTTTGTCTATTCTGCCTTTGATGCCAAACCATGTGTTTCTGAATCCAGTTCCAGAATCCAGCTCCTTAGTTTGGTTCCCATCTGCCACTGGGTCAAGTCAGGGACTTCCTCAGTGCTTATACTGCAGCATCAGTGGTGACAGTGATGTAATTGTGACTGGGGGGTTGGGGGAGGCACGGATGTGGGGGATGTGGGGGGTCTGTGTGTGGATTGGCTTGATATTGGTTTTGTATATATTTGTATATATTTAATTTGTTTATTATTTTCATTAAACTGGTTTTAGTTTCTTTTTCAGTCCATGAATCTCTCCATTATTCCCTTTCTCTGCCCTTTTGGGAAGGGAAGGGGGTTAATAGAGAGCATCTGTCATTTGACAGTGTCCTAAGCACAGCTCTAGGTTAAAGAGTCTTCTACTAGCTCTCTCCTCTGACCTGTGCAATTTGTGCTCTTCACTGGGGAGTGATAACTGTTTTCATCAGAAAGAGGAGAAAGCATTTTCAGCCCTGTTTTCTACACCATAATGAGATACTTATGGAACTCCCTTTGGAGGTCAGAGACATGAGTTTGACCCCACTTATTTGATGTCCACTCCTAGTGAAAAGGGGAGGGGACTGACTGAATTTTTTATTCACTGGTCATGGTTTAAGCCATTAAACCAATATGTAAATACAGGGGCCAATACCTTTCAGAGTGCTGAACAGTTCTTATACTTTACATCTATGAGAGACGCAATCCATATTCCCTTCAGAAATAAGGTATCACACCACCCAACTTACTGTTACCTACCTCCTTCCCTGAATCTACACCTTCACCTCAATTTCAGCATTGACAAATTCTACTTTGTTTAAACTGATGTGATTTAGGGAGTGGGAAGGATGAATGGCTTTTATTTTACATTAAACTGGCATTTCACAAAGGGATATGGCTGGATTCCATTTCCATTATCTAGTTTGGCCATTATCTGACATTTCAGATGGAACTGATTTATTGAAATTATATTACTTCAGCACTCAGTGTGTTACTCACTGACTTCAATGGGAAATTGTTCAGATAATCCATTGGGACATCATTTAAAAGGGCTGTCTGGAGTACTCCTGCAAGTAAGGCAAGAACATTGAATCAGCATGGCTAATGGCACCAAATGAGAAGCAAAGTTTAGTTGAAAATGGTAGAAAAGGTTACTACTTATTTGAAAGGATTATCAGAAACACACTGCAGGGTTCTTGAAACTAATCCTACTGATTCCTCCTTCTTGTGATCTCTACTACTTTCCCTCTATCAGGCAAGTTGGAGGAATAAAAATACACTTCAGGTTCAATTCATTCTTTTTATTTCATTTATCTGTATTCTACAGAGTCTCACATAGAGAAGTTAATCTTTTATTTATCTGAAGAATATTGCATATGTATTATCCCATAACAGTCTTTTCTACTACTGCAATAGTGTAAGTTCTAGCAGTAGTAGCATTATGAAGATATTAGCCTCATTTTTAAAAATGTATTTGCAAAAATAGGGTATGGGTTCAGACTCAATACTCAGCTTCTCAATCAGAGAATTTACACTATTTTTTTATTAACACAATTTTTGTGAGGTTATTTGAGAAGGGGCAAAATTAAACCAGGAGGAAGTAGTGTTGCATAAGAGGCTCTCCTGCAGTAATGCAGAAGAGAACTACTGGGCAGAGACATCTATAAACACCTAAAATGGGAACAGCAGTATATTATTTAGCTAACTGAGAGCATCTAAATGTAAGTTTGCCCTTAAGAGATCCTTTAAATCACCTTTTAGTCCTTTATTTTCAAACTAAGGAAAGTGAGATCCATACATCTTAAAAGCTTAACTTTGATGGTCTCAGCTTGCACAGGAACTAAGATTTGAAAGTCTTGCTAAACCACATGATTTTGCCTGAGCATTTCTCAGCCTTTTCAGATTAAGGTTTAGAGTGTTTGTGGGGGTTTCACTGTTTGTCTATTCATTTTTAGAAGAGACTTCATCTTCTTATATCCATTATTGAAATTTAAAAAAACTCTCTGCAATGTTAATTGTAAACCCATAAAATCTACTTGTAGCCTGGGTGAGATTTTGGTGAAAATCTCATGACATGGGTCCTCATGTGGTTCCTACATACCATAACGGTTCCTTTTTGGCCTTTAAGTACAAGAAAAGCACAGTCAAAGAGTGTTGAGAGAAAGATTAGTAGGCAATTTTGTGTTGGTCTTCAGTGAGAAAAAAGAAGAAGACTAAACATTTAATTTTGTGAAGTTCAAAATCACTGAACTATATATTGTTAATAACACTTCATCTGAAAGTGGGTCTTAAAAAAATGTTTTCTTGTCCCAGAAGAAAAATCATGGTTTTATGAGAAATATTGACATCTGTGATTATAACCATTAAAAGTATATTTTTATGAAGAAGAATATTTGCCTTGTTACATGCTGGTAAAGTTGACTATACTAGAATAATGGCACATCTTCTTGTAAATGAAAAAGCACCTGCTGGCTTCACCAGTTTCCCCAGCTTCTCACTGAATCTCCATTGAAGATAACACTGAGGAATCTCAAGACGTGTGCACTGTAGCTGCTGCTACTACAACAGTATTGAAAAGTAAATATTCTCCAAGTTAATGTTTAGCTACTATGGGAGGCACTGAAAATAATTCAGACCTCACTGAAGCCCAGCTGCACTGAAGTTGAGGCTGCCAGTGGTGAGGTTAACTGGTGCTGACCACACCTGGAGGGGCTACCTGTGGCAAAGGACTGTATGGCTTTAGTCTTTAGCACAAAGTGATCTTAAGTATCTTCCATGTGGTTACCTGCCCTCCTTTAAACATGAGCCTCTCTTTCAGTGGGAAGAAGTTATCCAGTGGGAGAGACTTTGGGGAGCAAACAGTGGAGAAACCCTGCCAGGCAGGACATCTAGGGCAGGTGAGGGCATGGGCCTGGGAAATCTTGGCTTAGGAAGATTTGGGAGCTGGGTGTTCTTGGGCTAGGAGCCTAGTATTTGGGCTGAAGTTAGAAATTTCTAACACAGTAGTGGAGGGAATGTGATAAAAGGCTTCAAATTACCAACATGTTCTTCTTTGCCTCTAGCCCCCATCCTTTTTTTTTTTTTTTTGGGGTGGGGGGTGTTGTTTATTTTTCTTTTCCTTTTTGTTTTTATTTTGTTTGTGTCTAGCATATGAAACTGATGTTTTCAGAAGCATAAAGAATGAACTGGTCCTTATGATGCTTCTTAACTTTCAAAATCTTTTTATGATATTCCTCTCAACTGACTCTTAGATATTATAACAGGTTCTTACTAGCTTAGAGGGAAGACCTGGGTTTTTGGACTGATAAGAGTAAATGCTTAGATCACAACCATCAGGAGAAGCTTCTGAAAATTAATGTTGGATTTTGAACAGTTCAACATATTCAGAATTAGCCTGAAATAAAGGTATTACTAGTGAGGTGAAGGTCTGCAATGGATAAGAAATTATTTAGTGGGTTCAAAATTAAAGCTGCATGCAGAATATTACTGAAGAAGTTCACAATATTAAATGGCAAAATGACAGGTGAAATTCAATGTCATTGAATTAAAAGGAATAACTATACATGCATAGCAATAGATTCTAAATGAGCTGCTACTGCCCAGAAAATTAATTTTTGGAGCTGTTGTGGCTAGTTCTCCTGAGACATCGGCCCGGTGCTTAGCTTTGATTGCAAAGGCACAATGCATATTAGGCACTATTAGAAAATAATGAAACAGGGAACTTAATCATGGTACTTCTCATCTTGAATTCCTTATGCAGTTCTTGTCATGTCATCTCAGGAAGAATATGGCAGAACTGCGCTCATCTACCTGCTAAATGACCTTCACCATTCATTTGTTCCGAACATAACAAAAGTCTGAATACTTGAGAGACTACTATTTCCCTTGTGCTGAAAGAAATTAGCTCCTCCATCACTGTCTCTGTTGGAGGAGAGGAAGCCATCCCACCTTGCCTCTTAGCTGGAAGGCTAAGGCTTATTCGTGTTAAGAAAAACTCACATTCTGAAGTAGATAAAGCTTGAGGTGGAAAGTCCACCCAGAGCTTGGGAAGTTCTACTAACAGCAACATCAGATTTCCTCAGTGATTTAGTGTGGTACTGGGGATACCAGTGTTGGTTAGTACTTCTTCTTGTTGGTTAGTTCTATATCTAAGCTGTATAGTTTGTACTGGTAGCTGTGCTGGTCAGGGCAAGGGTCAATGACCTCGAAGTCAGTTCCTTCTCAGTGTATTTTTTTTCCTCTGGTCAAAGGTGGTATCTCCTGCACAATCTTTGGCACCTTTAGGGACCTCATAGGTTTAGCAATGAAATAGTTTAACCCTTTTGCAATTATGAATCTCTTTCTAAAGCCAGCAGATGACATGAAGCTGGCTATTGTGATGACAGCATCTGAATTCCTTTTAAATGGTTTCAGGACAAGACAGCCCTGAGATCTTGGTGGACACTTCTCTCGGGGAAGAGGGATCTCTTCTCCTCACACAACCTTTGATGTCTCCCCAAACTCAGCACGTTCCTCCCTCCTCTAAATGTAAGATGAACACCACTGCTCCATAAATGTCATCAAACCCAAGCAGCAGGACAGTTTCTGCTGGGTCCAGGGATTGTCCTAAAGGAAATAATTAACATAAGAACATCTGTAAATGGAAGCCATTCAGATGAAAGCTACATTATGTTGTTCTATCTTTTCCTTAATTTTAGTTTTAGTAGTCACCTATTAAATGTAATACATGTAAATTCCTGCCTCTACAGGAAAGCATCAGTAAAAGTTGCAAAATATTTTTTTAAGAATTTGAGAAAGTAAAATGAGCAAGTATGAAGTATATTTAATGTTCAGAATTTCAAAGTCAACATGAATTGTGCAGGGAGAACAGGACTGTCTAAAGTGAAAAATATAGACAGGTATGCTCATAGCTGGATGAGACAAACCCAGAGGCCCATATTGAAACATAAGGTGGAATAAAAGTAAAGAAAAAATTCTGAATTACTCTTTCTTCCAGACAATCTCAGGAAAACAAGGATGACTGGGAAGTCAGACATCCATGGCAAGCTTATTTCCCTGTTTGTCCATGCAGTTGAAGTGGTAACAACTCTTGTAATTTTATTTTAGGTTTCCTGATATCTGATAATTTTCTTAAACCTCAACTGTGGAAGTAATGGGATTATGAAAATACCCATAAAACAACAAACAACTGTCATTTGTTAAAAACCAGAAATGTTTAAGACTTATGCCTTAACAGTAAAGCCAGAAAGTATGACCAAAATGCACTCTAAAAATAGCAGAAAAAGAACAAACAGACTGCCACAAAATCCTGTGTAATAAAAGTCTCTTAGTTAAATTGTTCATGTTATTTTTTTGGCAGATGGCTTGACTTTTGAAACTCTGGGGCTTGCAAAAGTCCAGAAAGATAACTTTTTAAATAAAAATCAAGCTCACCTTACTGACTGAGTAGTAGAAACTTCCACCAGACCAGAACCAAAGTGTATAAAACTGATTCCTTATCTTGTACTGGACGCATGAATTGCATGTCAGAAAATGTACTGCACATCAGAACATGTTTAGGGAAAAGCTACTGACTGAACATTAGATTTCCTAATGGCAGTTAGGCCAAAAATAATCTAAGTATCACCAGATCATGGCTTAACAGAAATCTCTCCATAGTACTAGAATGCATAACCTATTGTTGGCAATGTTTAGGATAAGCTGAATGAATACAATTCATCCTTGGTCAAAATTCTTGGAAGCCATTATAGTTACAATAGAGGTGATTTGGTTCACCAGGAACACCAAATGACATAAAATGTAAATACTACACACCGGCTATATTATATACAGCATATGCCTTCTATTTGATATGTGTAAAATAAAATTGGTCTCCACAGTGCCAACTTTAAATGTGAATAAGGCATGTTGATTTTATTGTAGAAAGCTCTCGCACTGGCCAGTGCAGTGTGAATAATATCTCAAGAAGTTCTGCAACCAGGTATGACTCTAACTCCTCTCCTGGGTCTGGGTTTCTACCTCTTCTCTTATATCTTGTGACCAGATATATCATGGATACTCTGAGTGATACACAAGCTCTTTTGTATAATTTTTGTTGTTGGAACTTCTGAATACCAAAAATAGGCATCGCTTGAATAGGATATATTCAGGGTGGGGAAACAAGTCCTTGCCAAATACTAGTCTTTTCCAAAACAGCTTTAAACCAAACATTAACCACAATTGTTTATCCAATAATAACATGATAAAAAGCACATTCTCACATGCCTTG
Organism: Megaceryle torquata; assembly: GCA_024611175.1. Classification (NCBI taxonomy): domain Eukaryota; kingdom Metazoa; phylum Chordata; class Aves; order Coraciiformes; family Cerylidae; genus Megaceryle; species Megaceryle torquata. The sequence goes on along the minus strand of JANIJG010004952.1, from coordinate 6,757 downwards.
CAAAATGAAGTCATGAGTTAAATTTGGGTCCCAAAGCTACAGGTTTTTTCATGATTGTTATACTTCAAATTTAGCTGGGATTTTGTATTAAGAGTATATTAGCAGATAGAAATTAGAAGTCTAAATTCCACTTCAGAGGTAACTTCAATGGTTATGAATTTTAGATGGGTACTCTCTGAATTTGCTATAGATATAGTCAACAAGATTCCAGTGTCTGAATGTAAATGAAGCTTTGTTTCCATATTTATATAGCTACTGTATTTGAAACTATAAATATGTGGAAAGACTAAATGGAAGCTAGTTTGCCCCTAGAAGCCAGTCCTGACTGGAAAGACAGGATGTAAGTTACTGTAAGTACTTATATTTACTAGCTAGTACTCATTTCAAGAGGACATTTTGTAGAAGTATTTTCTGTATTTGTTTTGTGGGTTTTGTTTGTTTGTTTGTTTTGGTTGGTTGGTTTTTTTTGGTTGGTTGGTTGGTTTTTTGGGGGGGGGTTGTTTGGTTTGTTTTGGGTTTTTTTTGTTTGTTTGTTTTTTGTGGGTTTTTGTTGTTTGTTTTTGGTTTTGTTTTGTTTTTTATTAGTTTGGTTTTCCTTCTTTTTATTGTCTGCAAGGCAAACTCTGTCTGGTGCAATATGCATGAAATGGTATAGAACAAAGACACCAGAAATTACAGTGAAAGATAAAACATTATATTTGCTTGCAATGCAAAAAAAATACATCCCCTAAAAAACATACCAAGAAACAGTCAAAGCTTGTAAGTTGGGATTTACTTTGCATGTTACTGAACAATAATAAGTCAGTGGGATTTGCCTGCCTGGCACACATGAAAACAAGTAAAATAAACAAAAATATATTCTGTAGGGCACAAAGTGTCTGTAGGGTACAAAGTGTGTGATACAGCCACTATAGCTGAAACACATTATGGAATAAAAATGGACTGCAGGTTGTGAGCCTTTTTAATATTTGCTGACATCTAATTATTTGCTGCAATCAGTCCTGCTATATGAATTAAGGGAATTGCACCTGTAAGTGTGAATGTTCTGCCTATAAGGTCATAAAATCTTGAGCTGTTTTTCTCTGGAGTGTTTGATGGTGGCTAAGCAGTTCTTAGGATGTGTCACCCCATGCAGCATGATAATGGGAAACTGAAGGGTTGTAGAATTTCCACAAAGAAAAGAAAAAATAAAAAATTCAGTCATTCTTGGCAATGTTGCAAGGGTCTCCTTACAAATTGATCTGTGCCATTCTTCAGCCTCATGAGCAATTAGGGACTTGCTGATTCCTGTCGACATTAACATCACAAAGGGAGAAATAGCCTCTCTGTAAAAAAAAGAGGAGGAAGTACTGCAACAGAAATATTTAAGGACAAACTCTGCATTTAGTTACTTTTTGGTAAGGTTATCACAGATTAGTGCTGATAAATGATGTGTGGAAAATGGCTCATCTTGGTTAAATAACTCTGGCCCTGATCCTGATTTTTAGTGCTGTGGAGTGATTTTCAGCTGCAGGCATTTAATACTTCTGCAGAGAAACATCCCAGTTCTCCATAGTATCCTTTCATTTGGAGCTATATTTGTTTTTTCTTACATTATGTCATACACTTTTTGTTCAAAATTCTCTTTTCCTTTGAAGTTTGTTATATGGAAAAAAATAAAGCTGCTTAATGAAATTTTCATTATGTCAGTGTGCTTTTGCATTTGGGACTGAAAGACAAATCTGATTTGTCACTGTAGCAGTCAGGTGCAAAGGCAGTACATTGCTGTTCCTTTGATCCCAGACCATCAACAGTCTCAAAGTGGTGTGAGTGATCTGGCCTGTACACAGACAGTTCTGATTTGATGACTTGGAGTCCAACATTAAATGCACTGCCACACATGCAGTGAAATTACAGTACTGACAGTGCCTGGCTGTTGAAAAGGAGGGAAGTAAAGAGTTATAATGGATATGGTGTGGATGGTTTGGTGGGAACTTGATTTTGGCTTGTTTTTTTGAAATGAGGGAACTATGTGAAACTCTAGTTTCTGCTGTGTTTTAAAGTGATGATTTAATAGGGTTTTGGTAATATGGTTGTAAAATTGAAAATAAAAGCAGCCACTATAGATATAAGCAAACTGTAGTTAAGATGGATTTTCTTTGTATAGAAGTAGGATTTCTCTTTAAATATATAGGTGGCATCAAGTTAAGAGATTTGCAGTGGAATGTGAAAACAATTTAAATATGCCATTATTTGACATCATTCATTAAATCATAGAATAATAATTTCTAAGCTTAAATGTAACTGGAGGAGGTCATCTAGTCTTTCCCAGTCTCCTCATGGATACCTCTGTCGAGCTACCTCTAACCATGCAGGCTCCACAAAGCTCCACATGATCAGTGCTTCGCTACTGTCATGATTAGAAAAAAAAAAATTCCTAATAGTAAACTTGAATTTTTCTTGCTGCAACTTCAGCATGCTATTGCTTGCCTAGGTCATTGTAAGCATGGAGAACAGATTCGTCCCTTCTTTGCAACAGCTTTTTGTATCTTCTCATCCCAGCAGTTAATCTTTTTTCATAGGGCAGAGATTGCCAGACTTTTTATCATTCTCACTGCTTTTCTCTGGACCATCTCCAAGGGGAGACCATCTCCAAGTGCAGCAGTCAAACTTTAAACACCATATTCCAGATGGGGCCTTAAAGTATGATGAATCTTTTGGAGGCTAACCTCCTGTTCAAATAGGAGCTTACTTCTCCTGCAACAGCAAGACACCATCTCAGCCTGTAAGCTGCTGAAGCCTCTGCTCTGCTTTTGCAGGACTGCTACATGGCAACACATTGCCTCTCCTATATTTGTGGAGCTGGATATTTCTGCCTTAGTTCAGGACCTCAAATTTGTCTTCAGGGTTTATACAAACACTTCTCGGGATGTGTTATGGGTTTCCAAGATTGGATGCTTTGTTCACAGGTAACATTATTATCAAAGCCACAGAGATATGGAAATTGCTTTAATGAAACTTGCTCATCAAAAATGTTGTTGAGGGGCAGAAAGGAAGCTATGACAAAAATGTGCAACACCACAGTCTTGTACTTTTGCTTTTCTTCAGCTGAAGTGTCAAAAGCATCACTGAAATATTACTCGAGTCTACTAGTAGCTCCTTGTCCCTGGTGATTTTTCACGTGTACCTCAGCACGAGGAGTAGACATAGCATTTCATCTTACTCTGAGCATGCTTAAGGGAAGTGTTTGATATAAGGTAACAGAGGAAACAGTATTAGTGCTAAAATAAGGCACCATGAGCAATAGTTTGTCTTGTATGGGCAACCATTGCAAGTATCTGCTGCCATCACAACTTTCCTTAGGTTAATGGGGAATAAGATGCCACAGGAACTCCTTAAGTAAGAGGCAAAAATAACCCGGGGCTTTCTGTGAGCAAAAAGTCAAAAAAACAGGTTGATATCTATATATCCAAGAGATATGATTTTCCCTCCTTTGGACTGATTTACAATCATCACATCCAATTACAATATATATATAAAGATAATTTTATATTACTGTTTAAGATAATGAAAAGGAGGTTCAGTGCTGACTCTTCACCTGTATTCATGTGATCTTATCTGTAGATACTACAAAACAATAAAGTTACCTAAATGGAGCAAGTTTTTCTGCCCTAATAGCACCCTATTAAAATAACCTTAATTTGTAGTTTTTTTTCTTCTTACTTTTATGCTTTGTTTCATTATCTATACAATAATTGACTGCATACTTTTTCTGTCATTATATTAAGTGAATTTTATATGCCATAAATACATTGCATTGTTCTTTATTTTTTCATCAGACTACATATTTAAAATATGAAATACATTTTATTTAACATACTACCAGGAAAACTATGGGGACACACTTTCTGAACCTTTTGCATACTGAATAATGTGTAGACCGAGGAGTTCTGGGGAGAAGTAGAAAGTCTCCACCTGTATTCAAATGTCGGTTATGGCTGTTGTCAGAGAACTGGATGTAAATGTGCCAGAGTGACAACAGCGAATACCTGGTGATCTTTTCAAACCACTTTGCAGGAGTTGGCTGGGCTCACCAGCTGGCAAGTGCATTTCAGGTTTCTCACATAATCTAATTTTTCAAAAGTGTACAGACAAATAATTTTTTATTGAATCTCCTTCATAAACATAAATGTATGCTGAAGACTCACTTCTCTGCTCTGGAGCTTTTCTTGCCTGCCTAAACTCAAAACTCAGGTCTTTTCAGATCTCCTGGGAATATATAGGTGTCAGAACCAGTACAGCCCATCCCACATGCTTCTCTATGCCTGCCTTCTTCCATCTTCACCCTTGGTCATTGGGAACTCATCTTCCCTACTATTCAGGCTCATTGGATTTTGAATCCATACGTTTATACTGAGATTGCCCCTGAATTCTTGTGACTCTGCAGCTGTATGATAGACCTTTTCTGTCCATCCACCCAAATAAGATTTTCACTAAGGTTTCTACTATATCTCAATTCCTACAACATCTTCATCTCTACCACATTAGTAACATACTGGATCTTCTATAACTTTCCTCACTTGACCAAAAATCTCCATCATCTGCTTGTTATAGTTTTAAAGCAACCCTAACTTTCTTTCTCCTGCGATGCCTCCATCCCATCTTATCAAGGCTCCATAGAAACACCCTAAAACTTGCCCTATTGCTCATCAGATGCTTCATGAGCATTGCCTCAGGGACAAACAGGTGAGCTGTTAGTATTAACAGCAGCACAGTATTTGCAGCTGCGGTGCTGTAGCCTGGAAGACCACAGAGCTTATTGGGTGAAACTGGCTTTTTTGTCCTCTGTAGAGTGAATAGAGCATCTGAGGCCAGTTTTGTGGCTGGATTCTTAGGCATTAATACAGTATAAAAAAATAACTACTATTAATAATGACATTATCTCGAGGGAAGGATGTCATAAGAGCTATAGAGCAGAGTCACACTGTGTACACTCTTCAGTGCTGATTTTTACAGTAAGTCCATACCTATGTGTCTGAGTAGCTATGATTTCCTGTGATTGACCCCATGCCTGCTTCTTCCCAGCCATCTGTTGTATTGTTTTCACTTGATACAGAAATTGTAATACAATGACTATATTAAATTGGTCTAATTTTGTCCACACAGACCCAGAGTTGTCAGAGACAAACTAAAAGCTTTGCTCCAACAGTGCCAAATAATCACAACCAGGGGTAGCTGAATTAGTGGTGAAGGATAAGGAAGAAAAGTTAAAAGAGAGTTCAACTTGTGCCATTCCAGTATGCTGAAGAGAGCACTTAATTAGTCAAGACAGTATAAGTTCAGGTATGATTTAATGTACTCCACAGAAAGTTACCAGATGTCCTGACCTTGAGAATAAATCCTCAGACTCAAGTGTTTTCTGGCAGAAAAGGCAGGAACAGCAACAGCTACCTGGATTTGCTGGTGGAGCATCTGTCTGGTTTACAGACTCTCTTCTGTAAGCACAAACCCCATGAAGCTTTTTTATGTTGTTTTTCTTCCTTACTTTAAATGTAACCTTTCCTCACTTTCCATTTTAAATGGAACCTCTTTTCTGTTTGGGAGGTTTTATAGTATTTGAAAGTATTTTTATTTTTTTTTTTAAGGAAATAAAAAGACAAATACATTTCATGCTATAAAGATTACTCTTTCTGGGCTGCTTTGGAAGTCCAAGGAAATGCTAGACGTCAATAAGTGTTGATGATGCCAGTGTACAGCACAGTTTGTAGTATTGCAGCATAAAGGCAGATGATCAAAAATATCACCTGTCACATCTAACTTTTAAGATCTTCCCCATAAGTCTACTGTTTGCCCAAGGCAGTCTCTTAACTAAAATTCTTGGTATGAAGGGGAGTTCTCTGCAGAAAATATAAAGCTATAATTCCATAGAGAGTGCAATTAAAACGGGAGCACATAGCATTCTATTTTATAAAGAATTGTTACCAGGAAAGATGGAGGATTAGCCAATGGATAAAAGAAGTGTTGAAAAAACACTTGAAAAAAAAGTCACTATTAGTAAACATGCATGGTTATGCATAATATTTTCATTTCCAAGCAATGAAAAGATTAAAAAAATTAATCAATTGAGACTTTTCTCCTTCTGTTTTATGTATCCCCTGTTTGGAGAGCACAAGGAGACAATATTTCCACAGCTATAGGAGTAGCAGCTCCAAGTCACAGTCTTACTGTCCTGGTTTCAGTTAGAACTAATTCTGTTCAGTGATTTTACTTTTCAGCTCTATCTCTTCTAACTAACTGCACTTGCTGAAGTCAGCAGCCTGTTTTCACCAACAGTGTCTGCTTCTAGCAGTGATAACATTTTACATTTATAGTTATTACCAAGGATTGGTGTGCAGAAAGACTTTTACTCCTACAGAGACCAAGGTCACTGCTAAATATTATATATCATGTTGAGGTACCATAAGTAAAAAGCTGCACCTGCAGGGAGGAGTGGACAGGACAGGTGACCCTAACTGACCAACAAGGGATTCCATCCCATATACATCATATTCAGTATAAAGCTGAGGGATCACAAGTGTCAAGCATCTTCTTCAATGGCCAACATCTGAGGAGGACTCTGTCCATTCTGCCTTCAATCCTGATCCACATGCTCCTGAATCCAGTTCCAGAATCCAGCTCCTTAGTCTGATTCCCATCTGCCACTGGGTCAAGTCAGAGACTTCCTCAGTGCCCATCCCACAGCATCAGTGGTGATGGTGATGTAATTGCCATCAGTGGG